>CM050173.1:36744856-36917356 GCA_027410445.1 Discoglossus pictus | reverse complement strand
ATTTTCTATTTGTTTTTTGCTTTATATTGTTATACATTTATTCATATTATGATTGATTAATATTTTTTTGTTATATCGGTAATGTAAACTTTATATCTTTTTAAATCTAAAACAAGATAAAACTTAATGGAAAATAAAATTGGTCTATATGGAAATAGTACTTCAAATCTAACAAAGGCTGTATAGAGTTATCACAAAATTATAGTTTCTCTGTTTTCTTTGAATAAACTGTGATCCATTTAGTTAACATGTTTTAGCTTTCTTGTGAACAGTGGATTAATATGAAATAAATGCCCTTATATTTGGTTTCTTGGTATAATATTCTAGAATGTTGCAGATTTTGCGACATCCTGCATTGTAAATTGTCAGAGATGCCATTATGGGATTATCATTACAGTAAATTATATTGGCTTTGTGTGGCAAAAATAGATAGCTATCCAGAACAATATATTCCTTGTTACTGGTACAGAATCTTTTACATATTTTCCATATAGGATGTTTTGACTTTAGTCAGACTGCTGTGCATTCTTGGAGTATTAATAGAATTGAAATGCAGTTGTCAAAAATATTTTTTTCTGAATTCTAAATGACATTGTCTAGGAAATCTGTTGTAACAAAAATTGATGGCTTATATCTCATATATTAGAAAAAGGCTAACAATTACCTGAAGAAGTACACCCTAGAGTCTTTGCTCTGAGCAGAGATCTGTTATAGGCACCAAAAGGGAAAATATTCCCAAAAAATCATATATATCATACAAAGGGGATGTTGCATGCATTTAGAATATTCACAAAACCTATACTCATTGAAACAATGAGAGCAAATGCACATCTGTAGATTTTCATAGGCAGACACATATGACTCCTACAACTACAGTACTTCATGTTAGCTGGCAAGAGAAATCCCCCAGATCAGTTCAATATTTGAAATATTTTTTTTTCTGCTTTATGATCATTATTTCAATAAAGGAAACACACAGTGGTACATTATCAAATACCCTACTTCAGATGCAACAAATAATATAATGCTTTATAATGATAGGATAAGATCTTCCAGCAAACCCGGTCAGACAAATAAAAACAATGGGGCTTCTAGTTAATATTAGTAAGAGCACAAGTTGGAAATAACCTCATATACTGACAACTGTGTAATCGTTGTCAGATGTCTAGTGGAGTCTGAAATACCTAACTTACAATTAGCTTATCCTGTATGTGCACAATCTAAACACATCAAAAAATATTCTTTATAGTCATTACCTGAAATGGCTCCCTTGTTTGATTCATATCTATAGTGGGAACTTTGATGTATGAAAACTGATAATGTTGCTGTTAGATATTTGTCATTATGTTGGAGAGATTTACTAAAGGATTGAAGTGGCAGAGATGGGTTTCAAAACATCACATCCATTTTTATGGATTTTAATTTTATGCAGTTTTTATTGTCTTTAGTACATAATTATTTTCAGTTATTCACATTCTTTATGTCAGGTTCAGCTACAGAACATTCTAATGAGCAAGTATGTTGAATATTTCTTGGTGGAGGTGAGCAGTTGGCAGAAGAAACTGACTTTTGCTGATATGGTTATTTCTGTCTGGCTGGAAGTACAACAGACATGGGCACACTTGCAGAGTATTTTTGCAAACTCTGAGGATATCCGAAATCAGCTTCCAGAGGATGCCAAAAGGTTTGAAGGAATAGACCAGGATTTTAAGGTACCTCATACATTTTCCCGTTAAATGTTTTTTTTTTTTTTTTTTTTAAATGTAACTAATTGTAGAAATATACTTTAATATTTTCCTATTTATTTTAGGATCTTATGGATGGCATAGTTAACACAGGCATTGTCACTGAAGTAACAAACCAACCTGGATTTTTTCAAAAGCTGGAGGCGCTTCAACAAAGGTTAGGTCAGAGGAGTAATTTATTGTGTTTTAATTGTGATAACACAGCATATAATATTTAACTTCGACTTCAATGATATAAAGACCCTTTTTTCTTCAAAATCACTTTTTTTTTGCTGCATATAAATATAGCATTTTTTTGATTTAAAAAAAATATGCAGTCACTACAATAGGTATTACTTGTTGTTATATATATATTTTTTTAATGTCTTAGTGGAATTTGGAAAACAGTGCAAGGTGAATAATGCTTAAATATAATGTATTTATTAATACATGCACAGAATATATACAGTAACTAGAATTACAATTGTTTAATTGTTTGTGGCTCAGATTGTGTGTGGTTTGCATTAGATGTTTTACATCTGATTCATAAAAGTACTGGTTCTGTAAATAAACCAGGGCAAGTATGGAACTGTGTATGTTGAAAACCATGTAAGAAAGGGACTTACTGTACATGTAATATTAGAAAAAGGAACCTATTTGCAGTTTATGCAACACCCACTTTAAACTTTTGTTACATCATCATACTAGAGTTACTAAAAAATAATATATGTCAGGTATATTTAGTCAAAGAAATATCACTGTCTGTAAATATTTTTTTTGAGTATAGATAAACTGCTTAAAACCACTGGTAATGCTCCTCTTGGCGGCAAAAGTGCTTTGATAATGTTAAGCAGTGGCTTATTTCTTTATCCACTTAGGCATAGTAGGTAGTGTGTTATTGTTTGCTGAGAAAAAGCTTTTTCCAATCAACTGAAAGTAGAAAAAAATCTGACAATCGTATAATCACATCATACTACTTAATACTGCATGTTATAAACAAAATATGTCCCTATGCAGAAAGTATGCTATTACCTATGTAATAGGGAAACAAGAGAGACATCCATCTGATCTGTTATTTTTTCCTGTGCAGTTAAAAAACAGCAAATAAGACACCCAGTTTGTGGTGAAATACTGCACTTTTCTGGTAAACAAATGTACCCCATTAGAGAGAGATGAAGCTGAAAATGAGTTTGAATAGAAGCCATACTTACAGAAGAAAGGTAGAATATGAGCTAGGATATATAAAAGGTCTTTAGGTATGCTAGATGCAACAGAGATGAATGTCCATGAGATGTTTCACCACTTCTGTGTTCCTATAAATATATAATTTTCTTCTGTTTACACCAGAGGGTATTTTATTGTTCAAAATAAGGGACACTAGAACTGAGAGCTGATATGATCACCATATATAAATATACCAATGTCAGTATATTTTTTAGGTTTAAGCATTTCATTACATTAATTTTACAGGTGGCAAGAAGTCAATCCTTGAGGTTAGAGCAAAGAAGAGTGTAGCAACAACATAAAAATGGAGTGTTGTAACAATTAACATGCTATATTGATTCATAGAATAATAATCAGGTTTTAATCTCAGCAAAGTGTTTTTTTCCCCCAAAACAAGATAATTGTCAGTGTTTCCTGTTTTCAAGCTCAGCCTCTATGCAAAAAGGTTAACTACCTATCTGTTTTGCTTATTTACAGGCTAACATTATGTGAAAAATCATTAGCAGACTACTTAGAGGCCAAGCGACTAAAATTCCCACGATTTTATTTTGTTTCTTCTATGGATTTACTGGAAATAATTTCTAAAGGAAATCAACCTAAAAAGGTAATGGAATGCTTATGAATTATGAAAAAAAAAATCTATTGAATCAGAATGAATCTCTTATATACTTTTTTAAACAGTTTGGTGAAATATGTCAAACTTGTTGGGCTTACTTATTTTGCAACTCATCTTGCTCAGTATATAAGAGATCATGTTGCCCTTCACATTCTACACTGATATCCTCCATCTTTTTTTTGTAACTGTAGCTGGCAACAGAAAATGCAAATGTGATGTCAGTGTTGGAAGTGGAGCCATCCACACAGCGGGGCAGGCTCCACTTAAAACATAACAAGGGAATCATTTCACTTTATTAAACAAATAATGTGTAATGTGTACACAAATTCTCCCATTAATAAAAACGAATATACACACACTCCTATATATGTGTGAAGATCTCAAAAAGGAGGTCTATTTAGCTACAGACAATCCCTGGCTTTGGCCACAGGAATTCCCCTCTAAATAGGCGATCTTTGTTGAAGGAATGGGCTGCTCAGTATTCTGCTAACGGATCAGGAACATGTACTGTACATGTGCTTTACTCAGGAAAATAATAAAAGCCTTCCCGTTAAATGAAACACACCATCGTCTATAGTAACAACAACCTTTATTTCTTACAGCAGTCTATCTATCACATAGATGTCACTACTGGGCACACGTGTAACTGTCACCAGCTCAGCAGTGATTAGACAAATGGCAGCACAATTAGAATTAGAGAGTCTCCTGGCCAGAGAACAGACCATCCCAAGATAGATAGATAGATACATAGACAGATAGATAGTCAGCCTATACACATAAACATTGTGTTAGATCATAAATATATGGCACTCTGTAATCCTAAAACAAATGTCCATTAAAGGACCATTTTATATAGCAGTTCAATAATAAAATCCATTCAATAATAAAATAAATACATGTGTAAATGTGGCTAAAATATGTGTCGGTCATCTATGAAGATCTCCATTAAAACTATGTTTTCTTTAGAGAGGCAGATTTTTTAGGTTGAGGCCCATTTAAACAGGCCAGAAAGTGAGGATCATGAGTTTTAATCAAGACAGAAGAGGGCAGGGCAAATTATAATGTGCTATGGGCAGCAATGCAACGTATAGACTGAAATAAAGAACTTCACGGTAAAAATACTGAAAATAAATGGACAACATTCAATACATTACTAAATATACATACACATTGGCATATACCATGTGAAAATAAAAGGAATAGGAGTAAATCACATACCATGTGGCTTAACAATGATTTAAAGATCATGATAAGAATAAAGCAGGCATTTCAATTATACAAGACAGAGGGAACAGAGACTACTTTATGTGAGTACAATGAAATCAACAAGGCTTGCAAAAGAGCTATTACACTGGCTAAAATAGAAAATGAAAAGTTAGTTGTAAAGGAGAGTAAGACTAACCCTAAAATGTTTTTTTAGGTATATTAATGGGAAGAAGGCCAAGATAGAAGCTATACGAACATTACAATGTGAAAGAGGCCAACTGATAAATAGTGACCAGGAATAGGCAGATGAGCTAAATAATATTTTTTTCTTCTGAATACACAAGGGAGGTACCAGTGGTTGGGACACTGCAATAAAATCGAGTTACACTACCTTCACAAAATAATTGTTAACGTAGGAAGAAATACAAAAGAGGTTGGAAAAAATAAATGTTAATAAAGCCCCAGGTCCTGATGCACTACATCGAAGGGTACTGAGGGAACTGGGTTCTGTAATAGCCAAACTATTATATCTATTTTTTTAAGACTCGCTCACCACAGGGTCACTACCAGATGACTGGAGAAAAGCAGATGTGATACCTATATCAAAGAAGGGAGCAATAGCAAATCCGAGGAATTATAGACCTGTAAGTCTCACATCTGCAGTTGGGAAGCTTTTAGAAGGGTTAATAAGGGATAGTATTCAAGAAATATGCCTATTTAAATGGGATTATAAGTAGGAGTCCATACAGATTTATGAGGGATAGGTCATGTCAAACAAATTTATTTTTTGTATCTATGAGGAGGTTAGTAGGAACTTGGATCAGGGCAACTCAGTGGATGTAGTATTTTTGGATTTGGCAAAGGCTTTTGTCACAGTGCCACATGGAAGACTATTGTGTAAGCTAAGGGATACAGGAATTGCAGTAAATATCTGCTCATGGATTGAGTGCTGACTAAAAGTCAGGATGCAAAGAGTTGTTATAAAGGGAAGATACTCCGATTGGGTTAATGTTGTAAGTGGGGTTTCTCAGGGTTCAGTAGTATGTCCTCTCCTTTTTAACATATTTATTAATGTCTTAGAAGTAGGTCTGGAAAGTATTGTCTCCATTTTTGCTGATGACACTAAGTTGTGGAAGGTAATTAAATCAGACAATTATATACTTTCCTTCCAAAGGGATTTTTATGCATTACAGGAACGGGCAACTAAATGGCAGATGAGATTTTATACAAATAAATGAGAGTTATTTGGGAAGGAAAAATAGCCATGCAATTTATAATTTTAATAGAGCAAATCTAGGGGTATTAGATATTGAAAGAGATATGGGAGTGCTTGTGGACAACCACCTAGGTAACCATGCTCAATGCCAAGCAGCGGCTGCAAAAGACAAGTAAAATATTAGCATGTATTAAGAAGGATATAGAAGCGAGGGAAGCAAATATATTTCTGCCCTTTCTTTTTGAATAAAAAGGGCATTCAGGGTTATACTGGATATGAGTATTGATCCAGGGAGGAGTCCAATCACCAGTATCTGGGGTCAGGAAGGAATTAACTTTTTTTTCTCTTATGAGACAATTTGCAAATATTTCAATGTTTTTTTTCCTGTTTGACTTTTTCTAAATCAATGAATAATTAGGAATTAAAACTATTATTGATCAGAAAAGATCTAAAAAGGTTGAACTTGATGGACTGAATTTCTTTATTCAACCTCAATTACTTTGTAACTATATAAGGTTTCTTCAGTCAACAACCTGCTTACCTTGGTCCAAAGAATGAGGACCAGGGCTTCATTGATCATCACTGAAGCTACCCAAAGGATGAGCAAATATAGTTTTCTCCCCTTATGTGTTTAGATAACTTTTATATTGTATGTAATTAAAATGTTTGATATTTTACACTTATAGGGGCTGTGGGGGACATTATGCTTTACCATGGGAATTCATTATGGACTGCTGCTGTGGTGGTAGGTAGGGTGCCATAGAGGTTCTTGAAGTCACCCATGGCACAGAGAATAATGTTAGGTGCCATGGGGTTCCATTAGGACCCCTATTGTTATGATTAATGTTACCATGGGAGTCCATTTGGGTTAATGATAGGTGTCACAGGGGTCCGTTAAGGACTTCACGCAACAGGAGTTATTGTTAGGTGCCAACAGGGGCCAATCAAGGACTTCCGTTGCATGGGGTTTATTTTAGATGCCACAAGAGTCCGTTAGGGATCCTCATGGATGGAGTTAATTATAGATGCCACTGGGAACTGACGTGTAATCTTTGGTTATAGTTATAAATACAATGAGGGGTTTTAGTCTCCCATAATATAGGGGCTAAATTTAGGTGCCATGGGTGTCCATATAGACCTTCATGGGTATACTTTAGATTGGGGTTCCCAGGGTCATAGGAGCTAGCTTGTGGGAAAGGGAAATCCCTGACTCATTGCTGGTATTGGGGTGGGGGGGGGGGGAGTAGATTCCCATGGATTCCCAGGTTCATAGGGAGTAGAGGTTCAGAGGCATCGGGATCAAATAAACCCTGCATAATTTGTATTACTATTTAACCCCTGTCATGCAAAGGGGTTTATATAGATAAGGGATGATGTTAGGTCTAGGGTAGTGTGTTAATTTAGTGATTACCATTATGCAGCATTGCTATAGAGTCTTCTGTGTGAAGCCTTCAAGCACATGTAAGGGCAAAATCGCAACAAACCACAGACCTTGATGCATGTCATCTAGTTTGAGAGGCTATATAATGGCACTCTAGAAAAACTTGCACAGTTACTGATAGGACCTAACAGTTACCATGAAGCCTTTTTATCGCTGCTAGCTCCCCACATGGAACCCTTCTTTACATGGATATAATTCTGCATACTATCCCTTAGCAATCCTTCTAAGAGCTTCCAAACTACAAGGTATACTGGTCTATATTTCAATGATTTGTTGTTGCTTCTTAAATAAAGTTCTGACATCATCTTTTTTCCATTCATCAGTCATCTGGTTCAGAGTCTGTGGAGAGTGAATCTTGAAAAATGATACAAAATTGTTTAGCTGTTAGAGAACTCAATAGCCAAAACATTGTAAGCCCCTAAAGATTCCATTATCTCCTTACTCTTGGATGTATTCCATCGTTAACTGGGGATTTATTAACATTTTTTTTTGTGGCTTTCTTCCTATGTTAGTACGTTCCTAAGTAGTGCAGTGCCATTTTGTCTCTGTGTGCTAAACATAGGTACCTCCGTCACTGTTTATTAATTGGCTTGTTTCACATTTCAAGTTTCTAATATCTTCTTTTCTATCCTCCATTCCATTAATATATGTATAACATCCTTTTAGGGTTTGTCATTCTCTTCTTTGCAATAAACTTTTCATTTTCTATTTTAGCCAAGCTAATAGATTTTTTTTTTGTAGGGTTTGTTATATTCGTTGTACACGCTGATAACTGCCACTGTTCCTTCTTTTTTGTATAATTTAAAGCCCTACTTTTTACCACTTATCTTGATCTTTAAACAATTCTTAAGGTACATGTGTTGTGATTTACTTATTTTGCTTTATGTCCGCATGGTACGTGCTGATATGTATATACATTTAGTAAAGCTTTAATTATTGTCCATTTATTTTCTGTGTTTTTTTCTTGCCAGTTCTTTGTCCCAGTCTTTAAATTTTACTGCCATAATCAGACAATTAAAATGTGTTCTTAGAGTATTAAAATGATTATGTATTATTATTACTCTTTTGCCAAGTCTTTTGTGTGCTCTTGTGACATAGATGTTGGAAAAAAATGCTCTTAAAGATTCCATTGTGTACCTTTATTCTTGGAGTTTTAGGTTTTCTAGGATCATTGTGCCAGCATTTGTCAACTGTCAGCTATATTTGAGGTATTTCAAGTATCTCTGATTATGAGATAATGATAATTTATTTCTGCCCAAGAACTAATAGCTCTATGTTTCCATCCATTTTCTTTAAAATATTAATGTATTTAGCACTCTACATGAGTATAGCCCTATTTCAGTCATGTTTGGGACCATCTATCTTTTTGATCCATGTATATGTCATATCCTATTGTTATCATACAAGGAACCTTAACCTTGTTTGCATTGTGTTTCTCTCTCTAAATAGGTGACCAGACATTTGTTAAAGTTATTTGACAATATTGCTGATCTGAAATTTGATGATGAAGAGACACAAGTACAGTCTGCGATAGCAATGTACAGTAGAGAAGGAGAGTTTATGAATTTTACAAAACCATGTATCTGTGAAGGACAGGTAAGAATTCCTAGTACTACTAAAGTCCCATTTATAGTATAATCTATGAAAGAAGTTGGCCTAGTACTGGGAAAATAGTTTTATTGTTTTTGCTATTATATTTAAAAATATTTTTCAGAGCAAGAATGTTTGTTTTCTTGGATTTTATTTGGGTGGGATCATCAATGCAGAAATAATTCAATTCTATTTAAAGAGGCTCCACATAGAAGGTGATTTATATCAGCCTTCTCAAGTGACAAGTCATAGTAACCAAAGTAAAAAGTGGCGTCCTCAGTACAGAATGTTTACATTTAATAGTTATGAAAGTAATAAGTATGAAAGAATTAAATTCATACAATACACTGGTATTGATCGACTTTTATAAATGTCTGACTTAAGTTGTCCTTTAATGCATGTTCAGGATTCATTCCTTTTTAAATCATGTTACACTGAATTGTTAATGAAAATTATACTTGGTAGAATTTTACTGTGGTAAGTTATCTTTGTTGGTAATTTTCATGGATAAAAGCAAGTCTCATAGAGACACCAACTTGTGGAGATATAGGCCTCCATTCTATGTCTCCCGTTGTTACAAATCTGTGTGAAGTTCACTAGTATTTATCTCATCAAATACCTTAATCTAACCTATTATTGCATGTCCCAAAGTGCCTGTTCCATAACTATTTCACAAAACCCTATAACATGTCTCCATTAACAATACCTGATCTCACGGAGGTTAACTCAAAGTCAAACCCAAATATTAAAAATCCTACTTGTAAGACCCCCATTTTGGCACAAACATGCTTTTTTTATGCCTAGATGGTTCAAATCCATTTCTATAATCAAGCTACCTCCTTAATTGTGTTGAAATTGAGGCTTGATCTCTTCAATCCAACACAATTGAGGGGGTAATACAGCTACCACCATGAACCAGGAGATCTCCAATTTCCCCCTGCTATTCACTATAAGCCCAGGATGCCCTGGTATTCTCCCTACCTACCCTCATGGAACCTATCATTAATTCCTACCACCAAAGGGGTCCATATTGGACCCCCATGTAACTGCCCCCCCATGGGGGTCAATAAGGACACCCATAGTTACTAACACAATAAAGTACAGAAAAAAAAATACACTACCAAAGACAAAAAAATATCAATAGACATGTAGGTGGACAAACAGATACATTACCTATTCTTGGACTCCCTCTAGCGACGATCATCCTCACCATGCATAAGCTGAAGCATTCATGTTGATTGAAGATTTGGTCCTGTTCAGTCTTGATTGAAGCCATCGATCCTCATATTCAACCAGTTCTAAAAAAACTGCCTTTAAAAAAAAATAAAAAATACTTCTAATGGAGCTACTTTGCTGATGAGCTCCCGAGCCGACTAATGTTTTTTTTTGCTCTTCTTCAACCTAAATAGCCATTTTAAGGAATTTGGTTGGCTGAGATATGTCACTCATATTTCAGCCAATCAGATTTGAGTATATGATTTAGCCCTGCCCTATATCTTTTTGGTGAAGTGTTTAATCAATTAGAATTCACGGTTTTAAAATATGTTAATATTAATGTTAATGACGAATATTAGATGCCACTAGGCTCCATGAGAACCCCCATGGCACGAAGGTAATGTTAGATGCCATGGGGATCTATGAGGGCCCCATAGTTATAGTTCGCTACCATTAGAATCTGTTGTGGACCCACTTGGTATAGGGTTAATGTTAGGTGCCATGGGGATCCATGCCTATGGTTATAATTACTCATACCTTAGGGGTCTGTTGAGGACCTTTCATTGTATGGCTGTTCATTTTAAATGCCAATGTGGTCCATTGAGAACCTCTGTGGTATGCAGGTTAATTTCAGGTGCTATGAGCGTCCATAGGGCCCCCATGGTTATAGTTAAAAATACCACAGTGGTCTGTGGAGACCCCAATGGTATAAGAATTGGTGATAGGTGCCACCATGGTTATACTTTAGATGGGGGATTTCTGGGGTCATAGGGACTAGTGGGTGGCAGGGGGAATCCCAGGTGATCCCCAGGCTCATATCGCTTATGATGGCTGAATCTCAGTGGATGCCGAGGTCATAGCGTGCAGGAAGGGGGAATCACATGGAATCCCCAGCTCATAGGGGGTAGTGGGTCATAGGTAATGGATTCATAAACACCCTGGGAAAGGGCTGCAAGCACATGTTAGGGCTAGAGAGGTCCAGCAAAACTTTCCTTGATGCAAGTCAATTATTTTTTTTAGACAAGCCATAGAATATATCCAGTACTTATGTTTGTAAAGCTTCCAGAGTTATGGGGCATGCTTACATTGGTTCCCGCACTAATGGAATGGAGCCCTATCTGATCTAGTCTTCCTTTAATCTGCTTAGCGGTACTGATCCTACCCCTAGGTCCATGTAGCTTCTGAAAAAAAACAAAAAGCATAGTCAGCAAAGAAGATTTAGCAGCATACACCTTTTATCAGTCATGTAAGAAAACACTTTAGAAATGTGTCCACAACGAGGGCATAAAACTTTATTTCTTGGACACCTTTTTATATGCCTCCAAACAATACATTGCAAGTTAAACATGTACCACACATCCAATATTACTCAAACTGGAGAATTTTTGGGCGCAAGTAGGTCTGTTTGGTACTCTGTGTGACTCTCTTATCAACCCTATTAAGAGTGTGTGACAATACTGGGTGGGTTAAAACTGGTTTCCTCTAGTTAGATGCAGAATCTCTGAAGTGGAGCAATAGTAATTGGGAAAATACATTAAGGGTTTAACTTGCCATGATGTTAGTTCTCAGGGATTATTCTAGCTCATAGTGGTCTGCTGACCTTCAATCAGGGCTTGGACATTCTTACCATGGGATGCAGGACCCTTCCCTTGAAGATAAAAACAATAAAACATTCTGATAATAGTTTTTACCTGATCAAGTCTTTGTAGCTATAATAATAGCTGGGTAGTCCTTGTACAATGTGGGAGTGCCCCTGATCTGTGTCAACCCAGAGGCAGACTCATGGATCTATTCAGCCACTTCCCCCTTTCAGTCCCAGCATGGAGGGGATGATCATGACAGATAGTCCCTGAGAGGCTTTAGTGACTGATCATCCTGGTGTGACAGTCCATCTGCATTTTAATGTGCACAGTAAAGCAAGACTCCACCTTAGCAGTCACCCCTTGTTCCCCAGCAGTCACCCATTGAGCCAAAATAAAGGGTTGTGGTCCGTCACAACAGTGTACTAAATCCCATACAAACAGGGCTACAACTTCTTGAGGGACCATTCTACAGCCAGGCATTCTCTTTCAATCACCACATAGGCAACCTCCCCAGCAAAAAGTTTTCTGCTCAGGTATGTGAGTGGGTGTTCTGCTCCTTGGTCATCCACCTGGCTAAGCACAGCTCCTAGTGCAAAACTAAAAGTGTCTGTTTGCAGTAGGAAAGGTCAGCTGAAATCTGGGGTGGTTGGTACTGGTGAACAGGTGAGGGCAGATTGCAGGACTGGAAAGGTAGTTTAACACTTTGGGATTCATTTTCTACAATTGGTATTCCCTTTCCCATTCATCCTGGATGACATCTAATGGTTCCTCACTCTTCTGTCACTCAGCAGTCCAAAGGAGGAATATCCAGTGGACTTGTCTGCAACTTCCCAAAAAGTGAAAAGGAGCTGGGAAGTAATTTTTCCCATTCCTTTTCCCTCTTGGTAAAAGCTTTAAGCATACATTTGAGGGTTTCATTAAATCTTTCAGACTGACAGTTGGTTTGGGGGTGGTATGGGGAGGAACATAAGTGTTTGATACTGCAGATCTGGTATAATTGTGTTGTTTGGTTGGCTGTAAACTATGTTCCCCAATCCGATAGCTGCTCTCTAGGGAACCTCACTTTAAAGAAATGGTAATCAAGACACTATGATTGTGGTTGCAGTAACTTTAGGTATGGCAATTGCCTAGAGGTAGCTAGTAGAGTAATCGACAGCATGCATTCTATCAAGGTCTCTCGATGGAGCGGGGTTTCAATGATGAGGAGAGATTGTAATGGAGCCCTGGTACTCCTTCCTTTAGTCCCAAATTTCTGATAGATATGGAACTTATCACAGAAACTTTTTACATCATGATTAACTCCTGGCCAAAAGAACACTTGAGTTATCCTAGGTCCATTTCATTTGTGCTCCATATGTCCCTATAGATATATGTCTCTCTAGACGTGGGCTAAATACAGCAAGTCAGCTATTAGTTGCTTTTTCATTTCAGAACTGCCTTCCTGGGTGATGATTTTGCACATCAAGCTCTGGTCCAATACTTGATCTTTCGCTCCAAAATTAGCCTCTTTGCTTCTAATGTGGGGTCTTCCCTCAAAGCCTTTTCAATTCCGCCACACTGGCCTAAGTGGTTCCCTTTCCCAAAGTAGGTAATGGACTTACCCAGGTCCTCATCTCCAGTTATCATCACTGCAGATTCTCCCTCGTCTTTTGCCGGTTGGACAGCTACTTGCATCCTTGCCAACCAAAATGGTCAGCAGGGATTCCCTCCGTCACTCCTGCTTTCTTAGTTCCACTGCCCTGGCTATAGGGATAGAATGTCATTGCCCAGTAGCCACCACCACCTCCATCTTTCTTTGGAATGCTGAATGCTGGGATCCAGGTGGATGACCTTGACCGTTGCTCTTATATCCTAGAACTCTTGTACTGGTTTCCTATCCACAAATAGAAATCGTGGCACCAACTATCCCCACTAGATCACTGTACAGCATGAATACTAGTTTAATCCTTTTGTCCATCAAAACAATTGTCTTATTGCTCTGGCTCGTCCTAATCTTGGGCAGTAGGGGTCTAATTCCCAGATAGTATAGAGGTGTGGTGGGTTCCCTGGTGGCTCAGTGGTTAGTATGCAGGTACTTTCACCACAGCATCATGGGTTTGAATCCAGCCAGGGAACCAAGAGGTCACACTGGTCAGTACTTGGATGGGAGACCACCTGGCAATATCAGGAGTTGTCTGTATGCTGTGGCCCACTGGAGAAGGAACTGCCAAACCACTCCAGTATCTCTGCCATGAAAACCAAGTGGATCGGGATAGTATGTTGTCCAGGAGGTATCAGAGAGTCGGACACGACTGAGCGACGCCATTTAAATAGGGGCATGCTAACTAAGGGTTCAGGGCAACGAGGCTGATGGGGAGAGTCTCTTTTGAAATGACCAGCTCGATGGCAGCCAAAAACTGCAGATCCTATCAGTTATCTCTCAAGCTTGGTCTGGGTCCACTGGTCCATGCTGTTATCATCAACATACAGAGCTGGTGTTTAGGTGCAGGATCATGGGGAGAAGAAGAATCAGGAGACCTTCACAGAGGTGGATCTCAACATTAAAACGGCTGGTCTCACCTTTAGGAAAAGTGTTGCTAGCGTCAGGTTCTCCTCATATCTCCTTGTAGAGGTTTTCCAGGGAACCGGACAGTTTCATGATGTTAGGTCACTGATCTCAACAGGTTGTAGATTTGCTACAATACAACTGTTTGCTTGGCCTCCTTTACATTTCATATATTTAGACTTTTACACCACCCCTCACAAGCATGTCTTTATAGCCATACCAGCTTTACAAATATCCCTTGCATTTCTAATCCAAAATTGTCTGTAATATGTCTCTGCAGCAATGCCAGCAATGCCATATTTGTACTTGTTGAACATGTTATACTTCTTCATAATCATCAGCTAAGTTTCTGGGGATAGTTCAAAAAGCACTGCTAGCCACTTAGCTGGCTCAGAAGAATCTTAACCCATTCAGTGCAATCAATTTGGTGGGGCTCAAATTCTTGTAGGAATCCATGAATGTCTTTCCCAGCCCCATCAAATGTTCTAAAGCTGCTGTGGTCAAGCTTTAGTTGGGAAGTATGGTAATCCCCAGACTCTATTTGCGATGGCTGGGTTGAGGAAGAAGCTGACTTGGTCCAGTGTTAGAAACCCGATGGTGGATCTTGGGATCAGCAGAGTCAGCATAGAAGATTTAGCAGCATGCACCTTTTACCTCTCTCAAAAGAACACACTTTAGATATGTATTGCCACAGAGGACATACAATTGTATTTTTGGACAGCTTTTTATTCATCTCAGAACAACACATTGTACATTAAACATTTACCACAAAAACAGATGAGCACCTCTAAACATTTTACTTACAAAAACAATATTGCTTAAACTGGGGAATTTTTGGGTGTCAGTAGGTCTGCTCCTAACAATGGGTAGTCTATGTGACTTTTATCTACCCTAGTAAGAGTATGTGACAATATTTGGTGGGCTAAGATTGGTTTCTGCCAGATAGTATGCAATGTAGAATCTATGAAACAGAATATTAGTAATGGAGAAAATACCTTAAGGGGTTAGCTTGCCATGATGTTCGTCCTCAGGGAGTATCCTAGCCCATGTGGTCTGTTGACCTTTATTGGGTCTTGGACATTCTTTCCCTGGGATGTGGGACCCCTTCCCTTGGAATATAAAAACAATACAACATGATTACTTTTACTTGATCAAGTCTTTGTATCTATAATTATAGCTGGGCAGTCCTTGTAGAAGGAGAGGGTGCCTCTGATCTATGCAAACCCTGAGGCAGACCATAGGCTCCATTCTATTCTGACAGTGATAAATGGTAGCAGTGATAAATGGCCCCCTCATAACTGTGAGAACTTGCTTGCTAGGGAGCAATTCCATTTCTCCTCTACTAAATATTTCTCTCAAAATAAGTGACACACACCAAGGAGGATTTTCCCATTCCTCTCTAGCCATTGAATGTGTGTACAGGAGACTGGGAATCTGAAGTCTCCATAGCAATGCTGCTGAAAAGTGCCCAGTTTATTAACAGACTTCAGTAGCCCTAATATCATTGATTTCCCCAATATATTCATAGAAACCCCTTTCCATGGCAGGAAAGGGTTTAAATATTAAACAAAATTAATGCAGGGTATTTATGACCTCTTTGCCTATGATCCGCTATTAACCCCCATCACAGAGGTTCAGTAAGGACCTCCATGGCACCTAAAATTAACCCATATATCATGGTGATCCTGTAAGAACCTCCATGGCAGGGGGTTAATTTTTAGGTGCTATGGGGGGTCTATATTGATCCCCATGGTTATAGTTATATGGGGGTTCCCCTGGGTCGTAAGGGATATTATGTGGGATGGAAGAATCCCAAGGTTCCATGGCTCATAACATGTGGGATGGGGAATCCTCAGGGATCCTCCAGCTCATAGCAGGTATTGGGGGGAATCTTGACATTCCCAATCTCGTAGAGAATAACTGGTCATAGGCAGAGGGGTCATAATCTCCCCTCATTAGGGATAATCTGAGGATTTACGAGCACTCATAGGTTTACATTTATCTCTCAGATTTTACAATGTGATGGGCTACATATGGATTGTGATTTTTGGAAATTTGGCAGCATTCAGTGGGCAGTTCTCATAGGAGGAGCTTTTATGCTAACTAATGACTTTTGAAGCCCATTCCTATTCTAGATAGAGTTTTTGCTGCTTCTGATGGTGTCAAAAATATTTCAGCAAAACAGAACTGAGTAGTGGACATCACAGGGTAATTATACTTTTTAGCCCCTTTGAGTTTTTTTTTGTTTTTTTCTGTAATTCATTTTTTTTGGTAAGTACTTTCTTATTTCTGTAATGTATTCTTTTAAATATGATTAAAATCATTGGGACTTTAGGGATTATTCTGGGAGGAAAGTTTAGATGAGGGGGGGGGGGGGGCCCTGTAGTGGTAGGTAGCTTATCATGGAAATGCTTGAGGACCCTCAAAAACAGTTAATGATAAGTGCATGAGATCCATATGGACCCCAGTGACATAAGGGTTAATGTTAGGAGCATGGTATGTATGGTATGAGGTTAACTTTAGGGGCCATGTGGGTCCTTTAA
The DNA here is from genome assembly GCA_027410445.1 of Discoglossus pictus. Taxonomy (NCBI): domain Eukaryota; kingdom Metazoa; phylum Chordata; class Amphibia; order Anura; family Alytidae; genus Discoglossus; species Discoglossus pictus. The sequence goes on along the minus strand of CM050173.1, from coordinate 36,900,453 downwards.
GGAAAGGACTTCTGTGGCACATGGGTTTATTTTAGGACTTTTGTACAATCTGAGGGCTTAAGAGCACTCATAGGTTTATGTGTATTTCTCAGGTTTTACAATGTGATGGGCTTCTGTAAAATTTCAATGGGAACGCTATAAATGCATTGAAAGTTTTGGAAATTTGACAGCATTCAGTGGGCCGTTCTCATTGGGCGGTTTTGATGCGTGTTGTAATAGCTTGATAATGATTTACAAGTCAACGTTACTTGTAAATCTGAAAATTGGAAACCTGTTATGGAGGCCTATATGTGGTGATTATCTAACTTCTATGGCAGCAGCTCTAGTGGTAGAATGGTTCTGTTTCTATTCTAGCAAATTCTTCAAGAATTGTTGAATGCAGAGTAAACGCAGGTCCAGTATATTACTTTCTTTAATTAGTTCTGTCAAGATAGTTTGTTGAAAAGCTTCAAACAGTAAAGGCTGACTGGAAACAGGTGATGCGATGGAAATTCAATATATTTTATCTCTCAAATGCTCAGGACTTTTCCAATAGCAGTGTTCCAAACAGGGTATTTTTGTTATTAATATATTTGGATTTTCATACCTATATTTCCATTGTTTGCTTCATCTCCCATAACTGGCATAGCATATACTGCAATATATAAAATGTTTCAAATAACTTTTATAAAATCTTAGGGGGAACAGTCTTTAAGTAACTAATGTGTTTTATGTTCAAAGAATGTCTGGTAAGGGTTAATACATGTCATCATTCACTCTTTACTCTGAAATAAAGCGTAAATCTGTTCATTCTTTGATTAACTGGGGACTGTAAATATTTATTTACATATTTATGCTTTAATCATATCTCTTTAAGGCTGAAGGATGGTTGCAACATTTGGAAAACACAATGAAATCTACTGTACAGCAAGAGATCATGGAAGCTGTTACAGGATATGAGGATAAACCTCGAGACCAGTGGATGTTTGATTATTCTGCACAGGTTGCTCTAACTTGTAGTCAGATATGGTGGGCAACCGATGTTGAAATAGTCTTTGAGCGACTTGAAGAAGGGTTTGAAAGTGCACTGAAGGATTATAACCGCAAGCAAGTAAGATAATCAATAATTCTGTATTACATAAAATATATATGTTGGAATTGTTTATAGAAGTAATCATGTATCTAGATATTTTACCTAATTTAATGTGTCACATGAAAATTGGGCAAAGGTTCCCAAACTGTGGGTCACAGACCTGTGACCTATAACCTGTGAGCAGTGTCACAATTGTCTACAAAATAACTTGGACTACAAATAAATTATTAAAGGGCAATTTACTTCACTGTACGTGCTCTTCATTGTGTGAAAGAGCACATGATTGTATGTTTACAAACACACTCCTGACTGTTTCATGATTAACAACATCTGCTGACACGGAGCGGTGAAGACTCTGTGAAGACAAATATTTACAGTTTCTCCTTGAACTTCAGGAATGTAGTAGGAAATGTTAACCCCAGCAGTAATTTTTTGTTGATTCCAGCAGTCCTTTCCCTTCACAGATAAATTGTGAAGGGTTAACTCTATTTCTGCTTATGCTCTCTGCATAAAGCTGCTGTTGTGGGTTTGTCTAGGGGCTGGTCAAAGTCTCATATAAACAGATATTTAATGTATAAATTAAAATAATTCAAAAAAGTATTTCTACATGGTTTTATGCGAACTTTACAGTATTTGCTCCAATTTGTTCTGAAATAACTGGCCCTTTAAATAACATTAAGAAAAATATAAAAATGTGTAAAAAATATATAGTACATAAATGCATAGTTACCAATTTTATTACTTATTCAGTATAATCATGTAGCATTATGATTTTTAAAATTGTCTCAGAAGCTCTCAGCACAATTCAAGTGCTCTGGCAAGACCCTAGTCAACTTTTCAGTGGTCCACTGAAAAAAAAAGGAACCACAGGCTTAGAGCATTGCCTCTCATCTGACAAAAGTGCTTGCCAGCAATTTAATTTCCTATTTAATTTTTTAATATACATTATGGAAAATATAAACTGGTCAGCACTACTACCTTTACTTTATGGAACAATGATATCTAAGAAGAATGCAAATAATAACGTCATGACCTACTGCTTGATTGGGCTTGAAAAGATCCTGGATCAATCCTACACAGTAGAATTGTGAGGTCCGCTGTATCCCTGCTAGCATGATATGGTCCAGTACCAGGAAAATGATACCATACCACACCATAGAATAGGAAAGCAGGAGCTGTAGAAGTTACACCACATGTCTAAATCTAATTATGAAATTGTTATAAAGTTGCAGATTTCCATTTTTAATATTTTTTTTTTACATTTTATTCACAGTAACAGAATTTTGTGATTTTGTGGGTTTGGTAAAGTAGGAAGGAAACTGAAATTCAGTTACTAATATCCTCATGTAAGAAATTAAGGTGTGATTTCTAGAGATTCTATTCTTTTGAGAATGATTGACAAAAAAAATACACAAAATAAGATTTATGAATTAACATATATTTTTATACTTTCGTGCACAAAAACAAATAATCATACAAGAACGTGTGGGAAAACACAGTAAAAAATATACAAAGATTCAAATGTCAAAAATAATCACAAATGTAAAGGTATGAAATAATAGATGTAAACAAAGGAAAATAAGGTTAAACCTTGCACAGAAGAATATAATAAATATATATATATATATATATATATATATATATATATATATATATATATATATATATATATATATGCACAATAAGTTGATATTAATGGCTGGCTCCTACAACATATTGAGAAAGAAAAATCTAAATTATTATTAACCCTTCAGGAGGAAAATAACAACAAATATTTCCCCAGTATCCAAAAAGAACAAAAACATTAAGTACAATTTCTACACCCATATATCATCAGTATACAGCAAGAAAGAAAAAAGTAATTAATATTTCTACCCCAATATATCATCAGTATACAGGGAGAAAGAAAAATAATTAAACCATCAATCAGACATTCAATATACTTACCCTGGGTAGAACAAAAATATTAAGGGGTATAGTTACCACCTACGGTCTACGGGTCACCTCAGAACCTCTCTGTGTTGGATCTCTATGTCCCCTCTTCTTCTACCATTGTGAATTTCAGCTGTTTTTTTATAGGATATTTGCGTCACCCACCTATATCTTAGTTGGATCTGTTGACAGAGTGGCCTCTTCTGAAGAGAGAGAAAATAATAATATAATGTATTGTGGGCCGATATGTATGACCTATTTCTTATACTCATTAGATCAATTGTTTTCAAAATACTTTTATATTGTATAACGAAAATGAAATTCAAAGACACTTGGTATTATATAAAAAAATATCTGTGTGTTTTAAAGTCCAAGTTTCAGTAACATTATACAGAGTTTATTCAAAGTTGCTAAATATTATGATGATATTCAATGAAGTTGAAAGAATAATGCACCACTATCTAAAACTACCCTAACCCTAAACCCTAACCCATAAATCTAACCTTAACCCTAATCCTAGGAAATGGAACACATTTCTGGTCACGCCAACTAATGGCCGCTGGCTGCCACTGCTGGCAGGCAGAAAACAGGAAAGGTCCAAAGTACTTTCCAGCTCATGGTTTATGTGTCTTCATCTCAGATTTTCATCCCATTACAGGCAGTCATAATATAACAATAAAGAATAACATTGAACAAATGTAACCCTATCCATACCATCATGGTTGCAACATTCCCAATGCCTATGTGCCATGACCCAATATTTTATAATGGGAAAAATTACACTATACTGTACAACATTATGCAGTATTAACCATTGCCAGCCTGGGGCCCATATTATTTTAACAGTTCTAAAATCCAATGGTCCCCCCTGGACATGACAATTAATATTTCAGTTTCCAAAGTAAATGGACTATAATAATGCCATGGTTTAAAAAAAAAAGTAAGATGAGAAGCAAAGCACCAATGATCATCTTGTTATAACTACTGTACATTTCTCTGCTGCATTTAGCACTTTATGTGTGATAGATTTTGTTTCGGCTTTTAATATCTCCATTGAATGTAATTATTTTGCAGATTGCTCAGCTGAATGCCCTTATAAACATGCTGTTAGGAGAACTCACCCCTGGTGATCGTCAGAAGATCATGACAATATGCACAATTGATGTACATGCCAGAGATGTTGTAGCCAAGCTTATAGCACAGAAGGTAATTTGATGCAGAACAATTACCCTAATGCATGTTAAAAGCATAAAATAAAGAATAATTTCATTTGTTGAAAGTCTCACCACTGCATATGTGTAAAAGTGACAGAATGTTTTGATGTAGTAATTTTTTTCTTACAGTTGTAGATTCAAATTTAGACAATTACACTTACCAGTTACTGAATTGCCATTTTTTCATAAATGTTATTGTCTAAATGTTTAAGGATTATGCTGATAATTGCATTTGCATTTCTTTTAACATGACAGCTGTTTCTTTTTTATTCCTTTAGTCTTGCTTGTAAAAAGTCCAATTTATTAAATCTGCTTATTTAAAGTAAACAAATTTAGATATTTTTTTCGTGTAACTCTAGCATTTTTGTCTAATCACCTGACAATATTTTATAGTGAATGATTATATTTTGTAATGAATAAGATCGGGCTGTATTCACTAAGTTAAAATGCTTCTCTTACCTTTTTTCTCTATTATTCTATGGAGCCTTCTTCTCAGGTTGAAGAGATTTGACTTGATTTTTTGTGTGCACTTTCAAATTGCATTGCTTAAATGCCTTGTATAGCAGGAAGGAGTCTTGGGGCCTCATTCTATTATCGGCCGCAGCCGCTGCGGGGCCGCAAGGACCGGCCGCAAGCTTTCCGGCTATTCTATTCCCCTCCGGCCGGGGGTTCCGGCAGGCTTGCGGCCGGCGCCTTGTTATCTCTTGCGGCCGATCGCGCCGGAGGAAAGCCTTTGATCTAAAACGGCCGCAAGGAAATCGGCCGTAAGAAAAGCCTGGTTGCGATTCTATTGCTCCGGGAACCCTGTCTGCAAGGCTAAAAACGAGCCGCAGCTTACTTGCAGCAAACAGGTCCCGCTAGCACCAATTAAGCACATAAAATAGCTCAAATAAAGCCATCCTGCACTTTGAGAAGACTATAAAGTGATATTCGGTGTTAGCAAAAATAGCAATTACCCTATACTCAAATCCGTAAAAAAAAATTTTTTTAATATACGTAAAATATACATGTAAAAAGTCCATAGGGCTTGGAGCACCTCAGACACGCCCACGCCGCAGCCGGAAAATAAACAGTTAATTTGAACTCGGGTTTGGGCTCATGTGCAAGCTTGAGAGGGGGTTACTTTTAATCCTCATGTCCCCCAATATGATCCCTAGCATTTACAGAGCTGTACAGTGCAGGCTTGAATTTATTTTTGAGTTTTTAGATTTCAGAGCTTACGGCCGGTTTCAAGATATGCGGCCGGACGTAAGGGGAGATCCTTGCGGGGCTGTATAATGGAATCGCGAGTTAACAGAACCCCCGCAAGGAATCGCAGCCTTACGGCCGATTTACGGACGGTAATAGAATGAGGCCCTTGGACTTTAAAATGTAAAATGTTGCTCATTAGTGCTCTGCATCAGATACAAAGAAAAAAAAAATACTTTTTTAACAATGGTGATTAATTGATGTAGATAAAGGTATTTTAGATTGTGTTGTAGAGTATTTGAGAACCATCTTGAACTGCTACATATGGAACTTGCTGTGCAGGGTTGAGTGATATTTTATATTTTTTACACCTAATCTTAGTGTGTACAAGTAGATGAGTAGCAGAGCAGCTGGCTGCAACCTAGCAGTTTTTGGTTGAAATCTTGACGTCATCTCTATTTCTTTAATACGTTTTTAATTTAAAAGTCAAAGTGAACCATATAAACTCTAAAAAAATGGATATCACATATATAGTTGTGAGCATGCGAGTTGTTGCTAACGCTTGCGGGCAGTGGGCGAGGACCTCAGTTGCTGGCAAGGAGCGCCAAAGGCGCTCCTTGCCAGCAACTCAGGACCTCGCAAAGCGAGGGCCACAGTTGCTGGCATGGAGCGCCAAAGGCGCTCCATGCCTGCAACTGTGACCCTCGCAAACTTAATGTCGCAACGCAAACAACACGACACACCAATTACGACACTTGCTAAATTATACGAGCAACGCAAACAACATACGACACACATTAACACACATTACGGCCTCGCAACACTCGGACGCAACTCGCGAACATTACAAAATTCAAAACACAATACATACACACAGCACATACATAAAAAGCTTACCTACAGCAAGAGGTAGCATCCAGGACCTCAAAAATGCAACTTACACCTTCATTTCACTCAAAATAAAAGAGTTTAGACACTAAAACATTTGCTAAGCAACAGAAAAAATGGCCGACGAACAAAACGAAAACGAGGCTACCCACGCAAACACCATATAAAACACATTACCAGACATTACGACCTCGCAAACATCGGACGCAACACGCCGACATACAACCATTTAAAACACAATAAATGCACACAACACACACACAAAAAGCTTACCTACAGCAAGAGGAACCATCCAGCACCTCAAAAAAGCAAGTTACACCTTCATTTAAATTAAAATAACACACTTTACACACTCATAAAAATCGCTAACAAAAAACGAAAACGAGGCTACAGCACTCAACACGCAAAACACCACTACACACTCGCAAAACACCAAGAGAAACTCGCAAAACACCACAAAGTACCTACAGATAATCTGCAAAGACGCATACCACAGATAACCCGCCATTTTACGCCAATGCGGAAGTACACCACTACGCTAACGGTTTTGTCTCGCGCATGCACAGTATTACCCTGCACACATTCAGCACACTTACACAGCAGCTCCACACCACTAATGCTGCAGCAACATCAAAACAGATTGCAGATCTTCAACAGAATGCTTCAAAATAGGTAAAGTATATTCATTTATTAATGTATTATATATTTATTATTACACACCAAACACCATTAGCTCACTTACAATAACATTGCCGTCATTTTTTGACGGGCAATTCGCTAGTAATTAATATATTGGTCATGCAGTGCACTGACAGTGATTTTCACTTATTCCTCTTCTATACTTCATATTATTGCACTTTTAACTTTTTACAAAGCATTATTCACTTCTCCCCTGCAGAGCTGGATCCATCATAACAAAGTTCTAATGTTTCACCTTGTAGCTGATGAGAGACAGAGAGTGCTCTGATTCTTGGAAACTGCAGCTGGTTGATGCTCCTAGGGTCTTACTCAGTGTAGCTCCATTCATATAATTGGCCTGTATCCTCATTTTATGGACAAACTGCTTGTGCTTCAAGGGCAGAAGTAATAAGTTAAATGTGTATAGCTAAACCAATTGTTCATCAACTTTTTACACAATTTTAATATATTTATCCTATGGTGCGCAGAATTGTTAATGAGTTTTATGTCTATTTAACTTATAGAGGTGCTTTTAATGTCAGCGCATATGTCTTCATTACAACATTATTAATTATTACGATACCTATTTAAACTGATTTTGCCTGCCATGATGTTAGAAATTATTAAAAACTATGACAAAAAAAAATTAGATTTCTAATTACAAGTTCATGTTAAGCATTTATACCCATTTACCTTTTCATCCTTGCCTGCTTCCTGGTTTATATCTTAAAATGCACCTCTGTTCATTTGGGTAATCAAAACTGTAGGGTCACAGCAACTTTTACTTTCTTTCATTTCCCCACTTTTTGACAAACCCATCAATAAATTGCCACATATTTTAGAGCCATAATAAAGTTAATTTTAAAGCTCAAAAACTTAAATTGAGAGAATAAAAATTAAGATTTGATTTATTTAATGTTTACATGATTTTACAGTGCCGACTGTCTGTAACACTTTATGTTTTACATTTTTCATGTGTTTTTGTTCACTTCTCTTTTCAATTCTCCACTCCCAGGTTTAAAAAATGATAGGAATCTTGAAAGATTAAAATTACTTGCAATACGTGAATGCACTAGAAAAAGTAGTAGTGTTCTGAGTCATATTGCTTATTGTAATAATAATGCAACCTCTACTCTTGATTTTTGTTTAAATGTGACCAAAATATTGTTAATACTGCATATCTTCTAAAAGTAAACAAATTCAAATAGGGCTTCATTTTTCTCAAGATGTTCCTTTTGACATCATCAGTGAAATTCACTTGTTATCTGGTTTTCGGCACACATTTTCACTTTTTAGCCAAGATGCAAAAGGTTAATGTTACAAAGCTGATTATACCAGTCGCCAAGAGGCATAAATGTAATGCTTAGATCTTTTGTCATTATGTTTTTATGTTGCATGTATATGAGTGATTGTATTGTCCTTTATTTTCAAATATCAAGGACTATCAACCTTTCATTTCAGCACATTGAGAAGGGTTGATCTGGCAGTCTGCAAATGCCTCCATTTTTTGGCAACCTGCATATGCCATAATATTTTCAAATCATTTCAGACTTGACAGAGAAACCAATAGTAGACAGACATTCAATAGACTTTAGAAAGTCAGAGTCCTGTGTTTATGGCTTTATTGCTCAACTACATTATAGAAATGTTGAATCTATGTTGATATTTGAAGTGCTCAGCATTTAAGAACATTAATGGGTCACTGAAACTAGTAAAGTAAAAATATTGAGAATTGACTTGGATCTTTCCAACAATTCACTTAGAAGTTTAATCATAACCAGTTGCGGGTATGTTTACTGTATGTGCACTTTTAATTTCTTCAATAATTGGCAGCTTTTCTTTGTCACTTTACCTATTAAATTCCCCCAGCTTGTAAAACCATAGCCTGTAACGGGGCCCGCAAGACAAATGACCTGCGGGTTACGTGTGGAAATGAGCATGCGCATGCGTAATTCTCAGTACCTCCCTGGGTAGACCTTTATATTTCAGCAGTAAAGTGTTGCTTCCCAAACCATTCTATTCTCACAGCCTTTCACTGTGTAATTTCTATCGTTCCCATGCTCTGTTGGTCTCTTTAAGGAGTATGTTCTAGCTATATATCTGTCCATACATACTGACTATGTAACTATATATCTGTCCATACATACTGACTTTTTTTCAGGACCATCACTACTACTAACTGTCCCTAGGTTGTGAAGTCATTAAGCCCCCAATGCAAATACAAATGCACTGTTTGCCAAATTGTCTCCTAACAATTCAACTGCATGTAGTTTTAGTAAGACAATACTGGAGACTTATTTACTAAAGCTGTTTGTACATGAATACCAGCAATGACTTAATTGTATTAAAATTATCATATTTTTTATTTATTGTCATAGGTGTCTTCTGGGCAAGCATTTGCTTGGCTTTCACAGCTGCGCCACAGATGGGATGATGACCTTAAAGACTGTTTTGCTAATATCTGTGATGCACAGTTTCAGTATTCATATGAGTATCTTGGGAATACTCCTCGTCTGGTAATAACACCACTTACTGACAGGTAAGAATTAAACACGAAATTATATAAGTTATATAGTTTCATATTTTTATCATTTGAAATTTTTTTGACTTTAGTCACATTAATAGGGATAACATAAAAAACATATGCAGTTTAGCAATAGATACATATTGTTAGAAATCTCATTAAATTACTATTGTTAACCACGATACTTGTTGATATAAACTTCCAGTAGGGTAGGTCATATGTCCGTTTCCCACAGAAGACACAACCCAAATCCTAATTATTTCTTTTTTTAAATTTGAGTTCATCTCACTCATCTCTGCCCAATCCAATCCATCCTAAATGTATGTGCTAGCTTATCTACCTCACAAGACATACTTCATTAACTACACCTCTCAAGCAGTTCCTTCACTGGCTTTCCAGATCTTCCAAGTTTAAATGTATAGAAAAACATTGATAAAATATAAGTTTAAAATAAGCTTTACATTTTGACCCTCACCTACTGCAATATTACAAAAATTGCATGCGTCTATATTTCTCATCTGATCTACAAATACTCCACTAACTGCTAACACTACCATATCCACTTAACTTCATCACACATTACATCATTTAACTACCATCTATAGTGCTTCTCATATGCTGTCCCAATCTCATGTAATTTCCAATATCTCTCTGTCAGATTCTCTCCCTCTTTTGATAATATCTTCAAACACTCTAGCAAGACCAATGCTGCCTAACATCCACATAACTCTCCGATAAGACATGGTAAATGTCTCCTTTCCTGCCTCCTGGCCAGACCAGCACTAAATTCAAAGACCCTCAATTCTTTCTATGCCAGTGTATATTCTATCATCTTGTGTTCGTCACTTTCACCCCTGTACTTAATGATATGGAAAGTGTTGAGATTTTATAAATAATATAAATTATTCTAAATATTTTACTTAAGCTATGGATCAACTATGTCATCTAACTATTCCTAGTAATTCTTACAGTTGTTTGTACTAAATGCTGAGAGCGAGAAAAGGGTCTCATGAACCAGATGCCAAATACAGTGGAAAAGATTGTTAAGCCATGGTCCTGCTTTTGTAGTTGTTCAGTCCATCACCATGAGCAAGTTGTTTTGGGTAGGTAGGTGTAGGGGGTCTGAGATCCTACAGTGTAATTTATTTTTTCATTAAACATCTTCCATGCTACAGGTAAGCAGAATACTGGTGTCAAAAATTCAATAACCACATGCATTTTATTTTTAATCCACACCCTGTTATTAGATAATGCCAACCCCAAAGTGGCCAAATAAAAAAATTGGTCTCTAATTTGTATACTAGGAAGTGCATTGAGTTCTAATTCGCGGCCCTTGAAGGCATAGAGCCGACTAGTGAAGTATATATTTTGCAATATTTTGATTTGATAAAATATCTATAGAAAGTTAACAAAAAAAATACAGTATTTAATGTTTGACTGTTGTTATCTGGAATGAATCATGAAATTAGATGAGATCTCTTTATTGTGATGTATTATAAAATTTAAAAATAATTAAGTTGATTTAGTGCAATAATATGGAAAAGTAGCTCAAAAAGCAATCCCCCTCCAACCCAGACTCAAACCAACAAGGAGAGCTCTAGATATCCAATATGTAAGATGTGACACGCAGAGGCTGCAAAAATTAAGTTTTTATCTACAAATAGTTTTAACCTCATAACATACATAACTCCTAATGTTATTAATTTGTTAAATATTATACAAACTTGTGAGATGTTTCCCAAATTATTAATCATATCTTGCCTTGACTACTGCAACATCACCTGTCTGTCTCCCCTCCAATCCATAATGAACACCTCCACAAGACTCCTCAACCAAACTCAACGCTGAATGTTTGCAGAACCTCTCTGTTAGTCACTTCATTGGCTCCTGATAGCTTCCAGAGTTAAATGTAAAATTGTAATCTCATGACCCTATTGTATAAAGCCGTCAACAACAGTGCACCCCATCATATCTCTGCACTTGTCTCAAAATGCGCCTCAAACTGCCCTTTTCGCTCTACTAATAACCTTCTTCTTACCACCTCTCTCATCAGCTTCTCCCAATCCTGCCTTCAGGACTTTTCTCATACTGCCCATACTCTTTGAAACTCCTTGGATCGCGACACTAGATTATCTTCCTGTCCCAAAACTTTCAAAAACTTACTAAAAACACCCTCTAGTTACAAAAAATAAAAAATCCTACATTGCAAAAAACAAAAAGTCACAGAACATAAAAAATAAAGTACATCAAAAATAAAAAAACACACTATGAAAATAAAAAAAGAAATACAACCTGTGAAAAAGAAAGGGTTAATAATGCCACTTACCTGGCCAAAATAACCCTCCAGCGATAATCACTGATGCCCTGGTCCTCCCTCTTTTGCACTGGACAAGTCGGGCTATGCAAGTTGATTGTAGAATGGTCTAGTCCTCTTTTGTCTTAAAGCTCATGTCCTCATCTTCTGGGCCAGGAAAGGGCTCTCCCAAAAATGAATACAACGCTCTAAAAAAAAAAATTATAATATTCTAATGGTGCTCCTCCCAGGAGGAGCTCCCCCCACAAAAGGCGGTTCACACACTTGCTCCTGCATAAAAAAATGCATTGGAGCATTCTGATTGGCTGAAATCGAATTTAAAATTAGGAGCACTCTTAAAAACTACCTGTGGATGATCTGTTATATGGGGCTTAAAGTGGATCTTCACTGTGTGCCAAAGTTCCACTCAAATAATTTCACTTTGTAGTTTCACTTTTATTGGAACAATAATAAAATCAGGAATAAACAATTGGATGTATTTACTTCTAAGCCTGATGTTTAGATCGCAATATAAAATATATATTAAGGGTATTACAATTTCTTGTCAATATCTGGATAAAAATTCATTTTAACACATTTTATATTCTGTTAATACAATGTACTAATCAATAATAAATGTATCAAGTTTGGTTAGCAATCTATCTTAAAACATGATATACTTGGTTAGTTCAAGAGGGGAATATTACAATCCTTAACTGATTGGATAACAATCTATCTAAAAACAATCTATATTTTGTTAGTTCAATATATGGATCGATAAATTGTGTATAAACTTGTATTAACAATTTATCTTAATACTGTATATATTTGGTTAGTTCAACACAAAAATCATAGGCATAAAGTAGAGTATAAAAGTCTTATCACACTTGGTTAAACAATCAGATGTCTATTCTATACAATATACTTGATAATAATATTTAGTGATATAGCATGTTACTCTATGAAAGCAAATGACCCAAAACTGCATGAAGAATATATATTGCAACAATAAAAAACTACTTTGGTTATAACGTATCTAATTAATCCTTTGTATATGTTTGCTTTGATAAATTAAATGTAACCAATTCTGCTATAACACTCCTATTCCAATACCCAATTTAATCAATAATGATGTAAAACAGTTGTGTTGATTGTGTTATAAAATAAGATATGTGTTGAGAAATGCTAAGTAGGTTTTGTATATAGGTGTCTTTAATAACTGGTTTTGTAACAGAGTTAAATGGTTATATTATTTCATAAAGTCAATCAGTCTGTTTATGGAAAATAGGCACAGATAGAAATATGTTGATTAATACCTACAGTCTAGAATGCAGGTGCCAATTCATCTTTTTTTCTGTGACTATTCCAGAAATGTAACAGAATGATTGAAGATATTGGACTATTTTATCTCTATTACAAAATATAAAGTAAAACAATTTATACGTTACCAGGTATAGGATTTCAGAGTAACAATCTGTCTCAATATAGGTCCCCTTCTTAAGAAAGTTGAAGCAATCCTTTTTGGTACTTTTCTTTGTAGGAAAGATAGTATATAAATGGGATATAAACAGATATAGTAAAATCTTAGATAAAATATAAAAGGGGCATAAGTTTATGCCAGAGAGTGGCAGACAGAAAACCCAGAAAAGACCATGATCCCTCTCTCTGCCTATTAGATAAACACTTTCATCCTTATCGTCACAAGGTTGGTTTTCCCAATTACAATGGCTTAGGAATTATTTGTACATATATGCGTAAGTATAATGTATGTTTTATAAATCTGTTTCTGCCCACTGGGGAGCAATCTAGCTCTATCTAGCTCTAGTTGTCCATTTGGCTCTCAGTATATTTCTGATAGCGAGATTGCGCAAGATTACAGGTTAGGTAGGTATTGTGGTGTGTGTATATGTACTGTGTGTGTGTATGTATGTATATGTGTGTGTGTGTGTGTGTATATATATATATATATATATATATATATATATATATATATATATATATACATGGTATATTTACATCAAGCTATATAATCTTGGTCTGGATTTGTCCCCTCCAGCCCCCAAGCTTTTCCTATGCTCATGGTATTGAGCTGTGCACAAAATATGTGGATAAAATTTAACAAATATTTAGAGACTGTAGAAAAGACAAGATTATACATTTGCACATATATATTGTACAGGAGAAGATTAAGGTTGGTGTCATACCCAGTGGCCACTGGGGATCTCTTTAGGTTTATTCAACCCGGGAGGGCATGGGGTGCGTGGCACAAGCAGTACCATTCAGGGCAAACATTGCACCTCCAATATGTATCTGGACTTTACGAATGGATATATGGACTGTATCTGGACTGCTATGTCCCTGTGAGTAGGGTGATCATAATTTTGGTACCCCCTGGATGTATGGGTTAGGGTTGCCCTGTTGGCACATGTGGGTTCCTGATAATTATGGTTGCCTGCATGGCAATATGTAGTTTAATATTGCATGTTGTGGTTTAAGTATATAAACATAGATTGCTTATATGTACTGTTGGGTATAAGAATCCCCATATCATGCTTGGAATCAAAATGACTGGATTTTCCCAAGGAATATAATAAAGCATGTCACTTGAATCCTCAGGGACAGTGTCAGAATTATGGGGTAAAAGGCTGAGGTGGTTTGGGAACTTTTTAGAAGCCAGAAGTGAAGGAGCCAGGAAATTTCATTCAGGGGAGGGTGAGCAGGATCTAAATAGCCATTATGGTCCCCTTGACAGCGAGCTTCCGGCCAGAGGAAACTTAATGTGTGAATTCCTCTACCCCGGACAAAAGGTTCCATTAGTTATGCAGCCAGTTAGACTCCAACACCACAGGGGGTGACTAGAAAGGCTGACAGCATTGATTGATAGATGGGTCACAGGGCTAAAGGGAGAACGGTTGGAGATTGGTTAAGAGGACTGATGCTAGGGAGTGTGGCTTGGTGATGAGGGGTGATCCAGGTTTATAAGATTGTTGAATGTCTTGACTAATATAGGTGCCCGAGATGTCATACATAATTTTAAGTGTGTTCTCATTATTGAGGCAAAGGTTACCTCTGATCATAGGGGCTAACAATTCTACAGCCAGTAACTTTGCTTTTGTGCCTGATAATTCCAGTGATTGTCCTGAGAGTCCAATAATAGTCTGGTTCTGTCTCTGCTAGCAGGGATAATAGCAAGAACCATCAGGTATTGCTGGGAGGGTCAGAACTACGTTCTGGTCAAGCCCAATTGACGCAGCGATTGCTATCTTGCTTTGTTGTTGTTTTTTTATTCTGCCGTTATTACATTTCTATCTTTTTCCATGGACCTCTAACAATCTACAATGTACTGCAAGACATTTTTTCCATTACTTCAATCCAAGTAACACAATTTACCAACTTAGCTGCATAATCTTTGACTATGATTGTTCTGGTGGGTAGGTTATAAATAATGTCAGTATAATATTGCAAAATGTGTTTACTTTCAGATGCTACATAACCTTAACTCAGTCTCTTCATTTGGCTATGAGTGGTGCTCTCTCAGGTCCTGCTGGCACAGGGAAAACTGAAACAACCAAGGATCTTGGTCGTTCTTTGGGTGTTATGGTTTATGTTTTTAACTGCTCAGAACAAATGGACTATAAGGTATGAAGTGGAAAATTCTCAGTTCATTATTATAAAAATAAGATACATTTGCAGAAACTGTGTCTTGGATTCACATGTTTCCTCGTTTTGCAGTGTTTTCTTACAGATACTTTACTTAAATAAAAACTTTACCTTTTTATTCCTTTATTTTATTAGTCAATTGGTAACATCTACAAAGGATTATGTCAAACTGGTGTCTGGGGATGCTTTGATGAATTCAATCGTATTTCAGTAGAAGTACTTTCTGTTGTAGCGGTTCAAGTTAAGACTATTCAGGATGCTATTCGTCACAAAAAGAGAAGGTAATTCTGCAGTCTTAATACACTTTACACAGTTTGTTTCTTTACTGTTTCTTTTCAAGAGCAATGCAGTGCTATATGTTTCTAGTTTGTGTGAAAGATTTCAAAAGACCAATAGTGGAATGGTCAAGCTAACTTAAATCACACCTACCATAATTTTTCTTTTGCCATGCTTCATTTATCATACTAGATGCTAATATTTGATGTGAAACTCTTTTTTACATTAGTTCAATACTGCTTTCTTCACCTATATAGGCTTCTACTTATATGCTTATGTTTGTTTAATTGTTTGAGTTTTTTAGTAGGTGTCAAGATAGTTCTTGAGTACAAAAATACAGAGGGAAGATTATATAATTCCGTTCTAGGGATATAGACACATTGTTTTAATAGGTGATCATTTCCTAAATTATGATAGCCATGGAACCATTTTGGTCTCCAAATGTTTTAATAGAACCCCCGGCAAATTGTCATGTACCCAAATATGGCTTCCTAACCTCTCCTTAAGGAATACTTAGGTAGGGCTTGATAAGAAAAAAAAAAAAACTTTATTAAACTTTTACTATGCATTTTAAACAATTTTTATCATGTCCTTGGAAAGTATGAGCTCCTTATGCCTCGACCTCTTGAATGGTGTATTGTCTCTGGAGCTGAAGTCTCCAAGTATGAAGGCTCTCCAAACACACTGTACTTGCATTATGATAATGGGAGATAACTAGAATGTATATCTATGTACATTGCTCACAGCTCTTGTTATATTACTGCCTGCTATTATTGTGCAGTTTCAGAGTGGCTTCAATTTTTTCAATTTGGTACCTCGCCTGGTACTTTCCATTCCAAAGACAATACATTATTCAGAGGGCAAATAGATCTCTAGCTTGTACAGCCGGTAGTTATTTAAAAAAAAATTGATTCCTTAAATGCACAATAAAATGTAATAAAGGTTTTTTTTCTTATCAAGCTCTACCTAGCTATTCTTTAGAGACCCCTTTATAAGACCACTAAAGTGGACCTTTAAGTCCTGTGAGTGTTTTCTTCATGCGTATGTATGGTATATGACATTTATATATTTCAAATAGTTTTGTTTACCCTCTTGGGTTTTTTCATATGAATTATGCATATCCAGAGCAATAAATTTAACAGGGACACTGTGAAGCACTGTTCATATGATCTGTGTTTTTTGGACATCTAAAAGCTTAATTTCACAATCTCTCTGAATAGGAAGGGAGTATCCCAATGAGGTGAAGAACTCAGCACTCGACATCTCTTTTTTTTAACCTAGGAGAAATTATTATTTCTTCTTATTATTATTATTATTTAAAAAAAATATATTGTAACAAGTTATGAGTATTTTTAGCACCACAGCATATTTATTTCCCCACCAGGAGAATATCAGTGTTTATGTTGATATTTGATGTATCTTTTCTGAATTGCATCAGTGTTATGTAATAAAAATGACAGAGACCATCCGGAATGTCCACTTTTTAAAAGCCAGTCTCACCCTACTTATGGAAGACAAATCTTAAACCTTGTTTATTGTACCTATTACAGTATTGTGTATGGTTATTTCCCAAGTGTTGAAAAGCAAGACACCTTGCAACAAGCTATGTAATGCTCCTAATGTTGTAGAAGGTTTCAGACTTTCCCTTCACCGGAAAATTGTAACTGGCCAAAACCATAAATGGAGTGCAAGAAAAACAAATATTCCCAAAATACAGTGGTCCTTTAATATGCTCAAATCTGTTTCATTGTCTCCATTTGCTTTTTTTAAAATATCAGATTAATCAATAGATCTATCAAAATTATATTAAAGTTTTAAATAAATATTGCATGTCCTCTGTCCTTAACTATATTCATATTTTTATAGGTTTTATTTTTTGGGAGAAACTATTGATTTGAAGCCTGCAATTGGGATCTTCATAACTCTTAATCCAGGGTATGCTGGTAGAGCAGAGCTTCCAGAAAATGTCAAGGCTTTATTTCGGTATTTATATATCTTCATTAACAAAAACTTTGAACAACTGCATTTTGCTAATATCACAGTTTTATGAGTTAGACAAAAAAATGCTTCAAACTACTATATGTGCAGAGATATAAATTGGTGTAGTTCACTATTCTATGATGCCTAAATAAACATATGTCTACATTCTCCATTGCAATTATTTTCATTTTGAATTCAGTTTAGCATCACTGTGGTTAGATCTTTTCTATGTGGTATCGTAAATATATGAACATGATATTGAGTAAAATGTTTTTTTTTTTTAGAAAGAAAAGTAAAAAAAAATCAGCATTACATTCTGTAACATTTATATTATTTTTTTCTTTACTGTAGAGTTCCATTTTGTATTGTTGCCATCTGCTGTATATTACTTTCCCAGGAATGTGTGTCACTGTAAAGTAATGACTTCCACCTTAGTCGTGCTGGGAGCACTGGCACTTGCAACTGCTACATTTTCATAGTGCAAATAGACATTTCCCCTGAAGTCTCATCCCATATCAGAAAGTTGATTTGCTAAAATAGTAGATTCCACAGGAAAATAAATGCATATAAAAGGTAATAAACTAAGAAAGCTATATTCTTTATGTACATTCCATTTTTTCTTTCCTATTTTCAGAGCAAGATAGCTATTGACATGTGAGCTTGCACAATCTAATACAAATTAAGTGTACAAAATGAAGTAATACACCGTAAAGAGAATAAGCATTGGCTATACATTGTGAGGTTCCAAAAGCTAAATGTTAACTCCAACATACTAAATTGTATAGCAGTGGACAAATGTGTTTCTGCAGTGGTCATGGTCAACATCAGTATAGTCATATACTTATTAAACATACTGTGTCACAAATTAGCCAACTTTGACGCACCAATATATACCACCATTAATCACAAGAAAATATTTGCTAACAACCACAGATTATGCAGTGAAAGAAGTCTGTACTTTAAATGTTCCCATTTTGCATTTCCTTAAAAAGTACTTGTAGTGTTGGAGATTTTCTTTTTTGATCTGGTCCAATATTTGGAATAATATCAATAGCAGCTAAGTTCTGCTTTATGACATGAATTAGAGCTGTTAATAAATATTGTTTGTTAAATGTATGTCTTCTAGTCCATGTGCAATGGTGATTCCAGACTTTGAGCTGATATGTGAAATAATGCTAGTAGCAGAAGGATTTGTTGATGCCAGACTGCTCTCCAGGAAGTTTATCAGTCTGTACACCTTGTGTCGTCAACTGCTATCAAAACAGGTGATATATTTATCAGAGCATCTCCTTGTCATGTATGGATAAGAATGTAAACATTAACCACATTTATTTACTCTTAGGGTATCCTTAAATAACTGCTACCTTCTGAAGGTATGAAGGGCACACTTTGGCAAAATACAACATTTCAAATTCATTGAAAAAGCATTTGGGAAATTCACCATCCTCTGCACATTTTCAAACATCTTCCCAAAGCAGTTATACCATTTCGAAAATAATCAATTTAATCTATTTTTATAAAGAGTGTATTGTATTTGATCAAAATAAATAATGGCAAGTTGGGGGGGGGGGTGCTTATGCCCATTGGCACACCAGTTCCTGTGACATCCAGATACATGTCCTTGAAGTGCCATACAACTTTGTATTTACATAATACCTACCTTTACCAAGCAGTTTCCTATCCAATATTCAACAGCAAGCATATCTTTATACCAATACTGACTCATGTGCTCCAATATGGCCCCAGGTTTACACAATTATATATTTTAATAGTAAAATAAAATATATAGTATTTTAATATTTGACAACACAATACAAGTTTAAAGATGATTTGTGATATTCTGGTTTATGCCCTATATACTTAATCATCTGGTAACTGAACTCAAATTATTTGGGAATGTCACCTACATCTGAAATATTCAAATGAGGTTCGAATTTTGCTATCTGAGGTTTTATGCCTGTCTATTGAAATTTCTGGTATCAAAGCCATATTAGACATCTGAGATCAAAACCCTCAGGATTATCTGGTTTCTTTGGTGTAAATAGGTTCCAGAAAAGTGATTGATTTGAAGTAGGACCTTGATAAGATGGTTTGCGTAAGGATACTTCAGCTTTTCGTTCCTGAGTTATTTTATTGGTGAATGATTTATCTGGTTATCGTAAAATAGGGTGCTGTGGGGTGGGGGTGGAAGACGATCTTTAACTGCATGTCAAGTAAAATAAAATCTGATAAGAAAGGAGTTCATTTGTAAAATAGTTCTCAGATTTCACTCTCATTTTACGCAAAAGTTCCTCAATCAATATGACCATCTCATATTAACCCACTTTTAAAGGCTGATAAATATTTAAATCTGCCATAAAGTCTGAGCTAGGAGATAGATGAAGGAAACCCTCAGATATTAATTTCAGTTGATAATTTATTCTTGCAGGATCATTATGACTGGGGTCTCAGAGCTATAAAGTCAGTCTTGGTTATAGCTGGATCATTGAAAAGAGAAGACCGGAGCAGGCCTGAAGATCAAGTATGTTTCCAACTTCTTATCATATGTGTTTTTTCTAGGTGTAGTATATACATAAGTTCAACATATAAATCATGCATGATGACATTGGTGCCAGAACTCATAAGTTACTTTGTATGTTGTTATACTTAATGCTGGACCAACATATTAATATATATAGTACTGAACACTATGCATGCTTTGCTGAGGGATACATTTCTCATGGAAACACAAAGTTGTTTCTAAATTATATGCCTGTAAATACCAAATCTGATGTGTTGGTTTATTAGTATCAGTCCCTTAAAATTCTGCCAAATCCATTATATTTAAAAATCTGAGTGAAACTCGCTACACTCTTTTTCAGATGGCACAAAAATCCTACGTGTACAGAGACCCACCTGTAGAGGCATAAAAAATGCCTGCGAGAAGCAAACAAGCATCAAGTCTGACACTATTATCACCTTAACCCTTAAACTGAGTCCAATGTGAGGCTATATTTCTCATATCTGACACAATTCCCTAAATATGATTTTTTTTTGTGGCTGAATATTTCATTCATATATCAGCCAATCAGAAACCAATGAAAATCTGCCCCAGCTCATTTATGAATTGTCACATCAATCAGAATTCATGAATAGTTAACACTCTGTGAATTCTGATTGGCTAGACAATTACCCATTCATAAATGAGCAGGGGCACAGATACGACGCAATTCTGATTGGCTGAAATATGATTGACATAGATTTCAGCCAGTTAAAAGAAATCACATTTTTTTAATATTTCAGGAACAAATGCGATTCAAAACTCATTTGCGACATTATTTTATGTGGTGGCCCAGAAGATGAGGAACAAGGCCTTCAACCAAAACAGAAGAGTATCATCATCTTCAAATAACATGGATGATTGAGGACAGGGCATCATGGATCATCATTGGAGGGCATTACAGGTTATTTTATTAAAATTATTATTATTATTATCGTTATCGTTTATTTGTAACGCTCCAACATATTCCGTAGCTCTATACATAAGTTAAGTTACAGGCAATGACAAGTTCAAGATTTATACATTGCAATGAATGGAGGGCCTTGTCTTTGAGCTTGGAATCCGGTGTCCATTGCGCTTTCCCTAAAGCACCGCGCAGGATTGAAACTCGCAGACTTACAATCTAAAGGCTAAAGTTTGTATGTGGTACAGTAGGGAGAGAGTAGTGCTGAGCATGTTAGGAGGAAGGTTATAGTCTTCTCTAAAGAGGTGCATTTTTATTGAAGTTTTGAAGGATTTAAGGCAGGAGGATAGTCTGGTGAAGCGAGGCAAGAAGTTCCAGAGAATAGGGGCAGCACGAGAAAAGTCCTGGAGGCGGGAGAGAGAGGAGGTGACAAGAGTGGAAGAAAGAAGAAGGTTGTTAGCAGAACGAAAAGGGCGTTTGGGGGAGTATTTAGAGATGAGAGCAGAGATGTATGGGGGTGCACTGTTGTTGATGGATTTATAAGTTAGGGTCAAGATTTTACATTTTTTTCTGGATGCTAAGGGAAGCCAGTAAAGTGATTGACAAAGAGGAGCTCCCGACACTGAACGATGTGTACGGAAGATGAGTCTGGCGGAGGCATTCATTATGGATTGAAGTGGGTAAAGGTGAGTGATGAGCAGGCCAACAAGGAGCGAGTTGCAATAGTCAAAACGAGAAATGATGAGAGTGTGTATTAGAATCTTAGTAGTGTCTTGTGTAAGGTAATGGCGTATTTTGGATATGTTTTTTAGATGGAGATGACAGGATTTGGTTAGTGACTGTATGTGTGGGATAAAAGAGAGGGTAGGTTCCAGTAGAACCCAGAGACAACGGGCTTGGGAGGTGGGAGTGATGATGGCCTCAAAGGGGGGTGATGATGGCATCAAAATAGTATCAAAGGATGGCCAAAGCAATACTCTGTCATAACTCAATAAATGACAGAATGGTTTCAATTTAAATTCATCCAAGCCATTTAACATCACAGTGATCAAAGTCTATGCTCCAACCATGTATCCTGAAGAGTCTGAAGTCGCCAATTCTACAAAAATATTCAACCCCTCAGATATAACAGCAAGATGTTCCTCTCAACATAGGAGATTGGAATGCTAAAGTATGGAACCAAAAGATACCTGAATAATGGTCAAGTTTGTCCTTGGAGTATTAAATTAATCAGGCCGGAGATTAGTAGAATTCTGTCAAGATCATTCTCTTCTCATAGCAAAATCCATCTTCCAACAGCCTCAGAGACAACTCTACACATGGACATCGCCAGAAGGACAATATAGAAATCAGATTGACTACATACTTTTTAGCCATTGATGGAGGAGCTCTGTACAACCAGCAAAAACAAGACCCGGAGCTGACTGCGCCTCAGACCATGAGCTTCTTATTGCAAAAGTAAAAAAATACAGAAAAACTAATTTGGAAAAAAAAACGTATTTCTTAAAATTGTCTTTATTCTCTTTCAAATGACAGCGATGCAATAACAACCAATGTTCAAAACACTTCCCCATTAATTTTGGAATACGTTTTTTGAGTACTTTAACTTCAAGGAAATCCTAAGGGACTTATATCCGCATATGTTCCAGTACTAGATATTAGCCTTTTGTTTACTCAACACTACCTATTGCATTTTTTGAAGACTTGAGGGAATAAAAAGGAATTTATTTTTTGAAGGATACACAGTGATCTATTTATCCTGTCTTGGGATTAGTTATAGTTACATAGTAATTAAGACTTTTACAGCCCTATTAAATTTGAAGCCTGTAGAGGCATCGGCAAGCCCTCAAGGGCTGCAGGCTTGAAATTCGGCTGCTTTACAGAGCTATTAAATTAGAACATGCCGTGAGACGCAAACCTGTAAACCATTTTTCTTGTTGGATTCGCTGCCGTGAACATGATCAATTAGTCAAACCCATAGTTATGGGGTTAGATGGAGCCGATGGCAACAGAGATCGTCATCATTACGTCAATGAAAATGGAGGTTGGATTTCAAAGTCATACGGGCTTCAATTATGAGTTACGATATGGCCCACATTCCAGAAATAATGCAATATTGATAAAGCCGTAAATATGATATTCTAGTCCATGCGAGTTCCATTATATGTATTAACACACTTATTGCCAGAATCGATATAACACAGTAATTGCACATGAAATAAAGTATTTTATATTGCAGATTTGCAAGCTTGAGAATGTTGTGCTGTTAATTCTGATACTTAACATCACTTTCCCTTTTATTATATGAACAGTAGTGTGTGTATATTTGCATTTACAGTGCTGCGGATTGGACTTTAACCCCCTAGTCTGTCCTTTCTAGTACCCGTTGGCTTCTTGGCTCCGTTTACGGGTTAAGGGCTTGAATGCCAGTGACTTTGTGGCAATATAATAGCGTGATTGGTAACGTAACAGTTATGGGCTTGACAGATAAAAGGATTTACAGCTGTGCAGTTCAAATTTCTACGTTGCATGGCCTTTTCTCACCCTTACCCCGCAAGTCGTTGACGGGTTGCTTTACAGGGCCAATTTAATAGCTGCAAGTCATGCTGGCTCCGTTTTTCAACTTTGAGGGAATTTAATAGGGCTATTAGTCCATCAAGTTCGACTTTTTCAATCTTCTCTGAGCTGCAATTAATTGTTAACTGATCCAGAGGAAGGCAAAAAGAAAAAAAAATATATAAAATTCCTTCCTGACCCCAGATACTGGCAATTGGACTCCTCCCTGGATCAATACTCCCCCTCTAAATATCCAGGATAACCCTGAATGCCCTTTTTATTTAAAAATATATCCAATCCCTTTTTAAAGTTATCTATCAAATCCGCTGTCAACACCTCCTTTGGTAGAGAATTCCACATTCCTGATGAACCACTCTTATTGTGAAGAACCCTTTTCTTTCTTTCTTTTTACTTCTAATCTCAGAGGATGTCCTCTTGTCTTTTGAAAACCTCCTGGCACAAAAAGTTCACTTAACAAAGCCTTGTATTGACCCTGGATATATTTATTAGATGCCTTTTTTTCTAGAGAAAATAAGTTTAGTTTGGTTAGTCTTTCTTCATAACTTAGCCCCTCCATTCCCCTTATTAGTTTTGTTGCCCTTCTCTGTACTTTTTTGCCGCTCTAACATTTTCTTTTTATGTAGTGGTGCCCAAAATTGTACTCCATATTCCAAATGCGGGCATACTAGGGATTTGCATAGTGGCATAATTATATTTGCTTCCCTGGCTTCTATACCCTTCTTAATAAATGATAATATTGTACTTGCCTTTGCAGCTGCTGCTTGGCATTGAGCACTGCTATCTAGGTGGTTGTCCACAAACCCTCCCAAATCCCTTTCAATATCTGATACCCCTAGATTTACTCCATTAAGATTATAAATTGCATGGCTATCTTTCCTTCCCAGATGAATAACTTTACATTTTTTCATATTAAATTTCATCTGCCATTTAGAGGACCATTTCTCTAATTCATGCAAATCCCTTTGGAGGGAAAGAACACCATTATCTGATCGAATTACCTTGCACAACTTAATGTCATAAGCAGAGATGGAGACGATACTTTCCAATCCTACTTCTAAGTCATTAATAAATATGTTAAAAAGCAGAGGACCTAATACTGAACCCTGAGTTACCCAACTTACCACATTAGTCCAATCTGAATATATTCCATTTAAAACAACCCTTTGTCTTTTAGCCAGCTCTCAATCCATGAGCAGGTATTTTACAATTCCTGTATCCCTTAGTTTACTCAATAGTCTCCCGTGTGGCACTCTATCAAAAGCCATGGCAAAATCCAAAAAGACTACATCAACAGAGTTGCCTTGATCCAAGTTCCTACTAACCCTTTTCATAGAAACTAATTAGGTTTGTTTGACATGACCTAGCCCTCATATATCCGTGTCGATTCCTACTTATAATCTGGTTCAAATAGACATATTCTTGTTTACTATCCCTTATTAACCCTTCTAAACGCTTCCCCACTGCAGAAGTGAGACTCACTGGTCTATAATTTCCTGGATTTGTTCTTGCTCCCTTCTTATTTATAGGTATCACCTCTGTTTTTCTCCAGTCATCTGGTAGAAACCCTGTGTTGAGTGAATCTTGAAAAATTAGATACAATGGTTTGGCCATTACAGAGTTCCCTCAGTACCCGTGGCTATATTCCATCAGGACCTGGGGCTTTATTAACATTTATTTTTTCCAAACTCTTTTGGATATCTTCCTGCGTTAACCAATTATTTGGTGATGGTAGTGTAGCCTCATTTTGTTGCAGTGGCCCAAGCACTGGTACCTCCATTGTGTATTCCGAAGAAAAGAACCTACTGTATTTAGCTCATCTGCCTTTTCCTGGTCACTATTTATCAGACGGCCTGTTTCATAGCCCTATTGCAAGCCTGGTTGACTTCCTTGTACTCACATAAAGCAGTGTCTGTCCTTTCTTTTTTGTATAATTGAAATGCCTGTTTTTTACTCCTCATCTTCATCTTTAAGTCATTCCTAAGCCACATGGGTTGTGATTTACTCATTCTACTTTTATTTCCACATGGTATATGGTAATAAGTATGTATATTTAATAAGGATTTGAATGTTGTCCATTTATGTTCAGGATTTTTACCTATCAGTTCTCTGTCCCAGTCTTAACATTGTATTGCTGCCTTTACACCGTTGTCAAGGGAGCTTTTTGTGCCAAGAGGTTTTCAACTGACAAGAGGACATCCCTTGAGGTTAGAAGTAAAAAGATTCCACCTTAAAGAAAGAAAAGGTTTCTTCACAGTAAGGGTGGTTAATATGTGGAATTCTCTACCAGAGGAGGTGGTGACAGCGGATTCGATAGATAACTTTAAAAGGGGACTGGATTTATTTCTAATTAAAAAGGGAATTCAGGGTTATCATGGATAATTAGAGAGGCAGTATTGATCCAGGGAGAAGTCTGGTCACCGGTGTCTGGGATCAGGAGGGAATTGATTTTTTTTTTATATATATATATACAACTAATTAATTAATAGTTAATCCGCATATTGCAGATCAGAGGAGATCTTAAAAGGTTGAACTTGACGGACTGAAAGTCTTTTTTTTTTAACCTTAAATACTATGTAGCTATGTAAGATACCGAACCCGAGCACCCGGGAGACCGCAAACTGTTCACTTGCTGTGATCTGGGTGACAAATCACCCTGTCTACCTTCCTACCACCAAAACCTTTCTCTTTCTCTGCCTATTCTGCCCTCCCAATCCTCCAGTAGAACTGTTCTCTCAGCTGTTAGAGGGAACAGCTCTATCTGGCATTGCCATTCCTGAATGGACATCCCCAACAGTTTCATTCAATCTGGCAAGTCTGTTGGTGTTTTCCAATTCAGAACTGGCCTGCCTCCTCCTCCTGTTCCCCCTGCTTCCCCTTGTAACCGCAACCCAGCTACCTCTCTGGACATCCTCACTAGCAGCATCTATAACCTCCAGCTAAACTGTGCTCCATTTCCAGTGGAGCAATATCACGTTCAATTGCAATTCTCCTCTCCAGTTCTCCAACTTGAGACTCACAGAGGTATGGATTTTGGTTTAGCTGTTCCAACAGTTCATACATGTGGCAGGATGTGCAATGAGTAAGGTTGTCACTGAACTGACTCATAATTACAAAAACACAATTGTATAAATCTAAAAAGAAAATAATCTTTATTTTGTTTCTCTTTTTTCTTCCCTCTTTTCATTCCTCTTGCAGTCTAATGTGTCCCCTTTTCTTTGAACTCCCTCCTTTTATTTATACTCCTACACTTATACTAGAACTTCCTTCCTCTGCTTATATTAGCTTCTGACTACTCACCTGGACAAAATCAGTGCACACATCAAATAAACACACTTTACTTGCTAGGAGTAAATCACAGTTGCAAACAACCCCAGACAAGTCACAAACTTATAAGCAAGTTTAATGCAGGCAAACCACTTCCCCTCTCACCTGGACAAAATCAGTGCACACAGCAAATACACTTTACTTCACAGTTGCAAAAATATCATTCACAATGTGTTGAATTTAACCCTTTTAAATTACATGTAGATGTATTGAATACACTTTTACAATACAGAGCTATGTATGTTTTCGGCAAAAGTGATCAATCTGTTCCTTTTTGGTGATATTCAGTTGTAATTTAATAGTTTTTTCCTTTTTATGGTTTATTTGGTACCAACAATAAACTTTGTTTCATATGCATAGAAGCTTTATCTTAACTAGCAGTTATTCATGTACTATTTTTAACCAGCAATTATTCATATTCTGGTTCCATCCCATGTATTCAGTATGTGGGTGTTGGTGTGTTGGTGCATCTTCCTTCAAAGAAACCATTATCCCATGGGGAAAAGTTTAAACACCTATCTTGTATATACATGTATATTCCAATCTGTGTTTTTTTCAAATTAATCTTATTCATATAAAGCTTTATAACTATACTTATATGGGTTTCAATTTAAAGTCACATATAACACTGGCACGCACTAAGATTTGATGAATCTTATGAAACTGTATAGGTTACCGTGCTTTAATATATTTTGGTTAAAAATCTTTTATGGTCTTTTCATTGTCCCATTTCAGGGCATTTAGAAATATTTTTAAATAAGCATTCCTACTTAAATACTTTTCTAATATCAATTATCTTTAAGTGTACTAATCCCTTCAGTATAGTACAATTATATTTTAATGCTGAATAACAAATCCTTTAAGTATTCTTAAAGGCATATTAAGGTTTCATGGATTGATTATGAATGTATCTGATAGGGGAAAATCAGCATTGTATGAAAAAAAAATTTGCATGCTAAAAATACCCCAAAAAACATTAACAAACTCATCCTAGTGTTTGTAAAAACTCTTGAGTTTCAAGCAATTGTTTTGAAGGTTAACACCCCTAGATATCCTTGCTAAAATAAGCATAAAGTTCATAATATATTTTGGCCAATCACAGGCAGCTAATACATTTGTATCAATCTGCAAAGCCAGGTTGTGTACCAAAGAATCATGGGATGTGTAGTCCTGTTTTCATCTGGAAACAGGAAGCAGGAGGAGCCAGACCCTGTTGTGTAGACTTCTGCAATGAGCTGCTAAAGGCTTGAACATTAGTAAAAGATTAAAATGCATAGCCAAATTGAAGGTTCACTGTGCCTATGTAAGCAGCTCTGGGGGTATGGAAAACAAGTTTGTATGTGTATAGAATTACTCAATGTAATGTATGTTTCTGATAAAAAAAACGTGTTAGATTAGAGGTAAAGGTAAAAGCAGGGAAATTTAGATATATCTTTAAGCACAATCATACCTTTATTATATAGCCAGTAACCTATACAAAGATTAATTTCTATGCTCTTTCCATTGTATGATTCACTAATTTGAACACACAATCTGTATTGCCCCATATTCAACAAAACTTGCACTTTATTTTCACTCATTTTCACTTAATTCATGCTCTGTATAACATTCCCTCAATGCCCAGAATTACAAGAAGAGACAAGGAGACATTCTATGATGAGCAATGTAAAGAGATAGAAGAAGGTAACAAAGAGAAAGTCAAACGATCTCAAAGTTGGGGGATCCCAAAGGAACCATTAATGCTAAAATGGGTGTGATAAAATATAAAAATGGTGGGGAATTTACAGAAGCAGATCAAATAAAGAAGAGGTAGAAGTGTCACACTGAAGATCTATACAAGAAAGATTCAAACAGCAGTGATGACCTTAGTAGTTTGTCCAATGAGCTGGAGCCAGAAATATCGTAGAGTAAAGTGAGATCATTTCTGATAGCAAGGCTGGGGGAGTTGATAGAATTCCAGCTGAACTGTTCAAAATCCTAAACTGGAAAATTTCAAAGTGGCCAATAGAATGGGAAAGGTCAGTCTATATCCCGATCCCAAAAAAGGCAGTGCCAAAAAAAAAGCTCCAATTATCATACAATTACAATAATTTCACATGCCAGCAAGGTATTGCTTAAGATTCTACAAGCTTGTCTCCAACAATATATGGACTGGGAACTACCAGATGTGCAAGCTGGCTCAGGGGAAGAGGCACAAGAGATCAAATTGCCAATGTCCGCTGGATAATAGAGAAAGCCAATGAGTTCCAGAAGAACATTTACCTCTACTTCATAGAATATTCCAAAGTCTTTGACTGTGTGGATAATAAAAAATGTGGCACATTCTTAAAGAGATGTGAGTACCAGATCATCTCATCCACCTCCTGGGGAATCTGTATGTGGACCAAGAAATACGTAGATAGGGAAGAAGTGGATGCAGTGACAAGTTTTATTTTCCTGGGATCTAAGCGGATGAGGATGAAAGCTATGGCAAGTTTGAACAAGTTACTAAAAAGATATTACATTATGAGCAATAGTTAGAATTATGGTATTCCCAGTAGTAACATACAGGTGTGAGAGCTGGACCATAAAGAAGCTTGAGTCACCTTAAAACGGATGCCTTTGAATTGTAGTGTTGGAGAAAACTGCTTAAAGTCCATTGGCCTGCAAGAAGTTCCAATAAATAACCACTTCAGGAAATCAAGCCAAACTGTTCACTGGAAGAATTGATCAGAAAATGATGTCCCTTAGAGAAATCGGCATCTAAATGGCAGCTGAGATTTAATACAAATAAATGTAAAGTTATGTATTTGGGAAAGAGAAATCAATGAGCAATT
Source organism: Discoglossus pictus (assembly GCA_027410445.1). Lineage (NCBI taxonomy): Eukaryota > Metazoa > Chordata > Amphibia > Anura > Alytidae > Discoglossus > Discoglossus pictus. The sequence continues at coordinate 36,870,588 of CM050173.1, read as the reverse complement.
TATAATCTTAATGCAAATCTAGTGGTATCAGGTACTGAAAAGGACTTGAGAGTGCTTGTGGACAACCACCTAGGTAACAGTGTTCAATACTAAGCAGCATCTGCAAAGGCAAATAAAATATTAGCATGTACTATGAAGGGTATAGAAGCAAGGAAAGCAAATATAATTCTACCACTATACAAATCCCTCATAAAAAGTACATTCTAGAGCTGGAAACAGTACAGAGAAGGGCAACACAACTAATAAGGGGAATGGAGGAACTAAGCTATGAAGACTAACCAATTTAAACATATTTTCTCTAGAAAAAAAAAGCATTTAAGAGGGGATATTATTACCTTCTATAAATACATGCAGGGTCAATGTAAGGCTTTGTCAAGTGAACTTTTTGTGCCAAGAGGTTTTCAACTGACAAGAGGACACCATTTGAGGTTAGAAGGAAAAAAATCCCACAGTAAAGAAAGACAATGTTTCTTCACAGTAAGGGTGGTTAAACTACGGAATTTTCTACCAAAGGAGGTGGTGACAGCAGATTGGATAGATAACTTTAAAAAGCGATTGGATATATTTTTTTATTAAAAAGGGCATTCATGGTTGTGTATGTGATGAATGTACTGTGATTGTGCTGGAAGGGGATGCTTTGGCAACCGCATGGTATTGATGTGATCTGATAACAGTATAGAAAATCAGTTTCTGAGGGAACACAGAAAAGATGTTGCAGATAATAAACACACCTTTTAACCAATCTAAATACACAAATGTATATTACCATCCATAGCAGTCTCTTCTGCAGGGCTTTGCCAATGTCACTGGGCCTCATACCGTACACTCAGCAGAACCACTCTCCAGCTGTCATTTTCCCCGTTTCCATTTACATTTTGCCTCTAGGCTTAGAGCCTCACACACTGCCACTCTTTTGTCTCTGAACTCATATAACATGCCCTCCCACCTACCATGTCTACACCAACCTATGATTTGTGTTAATTTATAGAGCAGGTTTAGCACTATCACCTCCATTTGTCATACACCCTTAAAATTAATCTCTAATTATCCATTTGCTCTCTTTTCAGTTATTTGGCAAGCCCTTGTTTCTTCCTTTTAATTACTTCTCCCTTTGTTTCTTTAATCCCTATAGATTGTCAGTTTGTGATTCTTCATTTTTGTAAGGTGATTTGGAAAAAAACAACATGGCCCTCATTCAATTGCGATTTTGCCAATTGAATAGGGCTCTAAATAAGCACATAGCATATTTTTTTTAAATAAGTTTTTAGTTAGTGAAAACCTTGCTTTTGGATAGATGTTTACTAACTAAAAACTTGTTTAAAAAAAAAATGTTATGTGCTTTTTTTGACCACTATTCAATTGGCCAAATTGCAATTGAATGAGGGCCCATGTATGTAAGATTGTAAACTCAAAGACTGGGCCCAAAATGTTTTGCCATGCGTTTAATATTGTATTCTTTTTTTGTACATAACCCTTGTTTAGTGCTAAGGAGTATGTTGGCCCCCTTACAAAAAAACAGTAGTAGTAGTAGTAATAATAATAATAATAATAAGATGTGATTACAGTCACTTCTAGAGAGTCCTGCAGTTTGCCTTGTTTATCTTGGATGAAACTTTTTGGTATATAAATAGTATTAATATATATGTGAGCATATTCAACTGTAGGTCTGTTCAAAATTGTGTACTTCCATCTTCGTAGACACTATCCATTCCATTTGCTTTCCTATGATTAGCATACAGATGCTTATTGAAGCATGAAAGTAAATATATTATGTATCTGTACAGTTTGTCAGAAAATACCAAAACATACATTTCTCTGCATTTAAGCTTTTTGTTTGTGAATATGCACTTCGCTATTTCCCAGCACACACCAGCCACCTGAGGCAGCCCGCTTCACCCTAAAATGTGCTGTTCTAGACCAGGGCCTTAGTAACCAAGGCAGAAATACACTATAGTTCACAGAAACATTTTATTATCAGCATTTGTTTAAAATAGTAAAATGTCAGTTTTTTAAATTTTGTAAGGAAGCTTCTTTTTAACCATAAATGGAAAAATAGAGGAGGTTAATATGTATTTCAAAGCTAATTTGTTCTAAGTGTACTCTTTTACAGAGCAATTTATGTTATAGTGTAAATTCTGTGTAATCACAGAAAACAAGAAAAGTAATTTGAAGAATGATCTTGTACATATCCTATATACGGTACCCCACAGTGTGGATTCAACACACTTAGACTTCCATATTGATTTGTTTGCATTCAATTATATTCAAGAAAACTAGATGATGACATGTTCTGAGAAATTATTTTTCGGTTCATAATTGTAAGCTATACTGTGCGCGCAAGAAACAGATTGAGCTTAATAAACCATATGTGTTATAATTATCTAAGTGTGTCTTTATCACAATGTTTGTTAATTTTATGTCTTTTATTATGGATTGTTATTAATACATATAATTAAGGCATTGCTTCTTCTTTCTAGGTTTTGATGAGAGCCCTGAGAGACTTTAATCTTCCTAAAATAGTAACCAACGATGTTACAATATTTCTGGGACTTATCAATGACTTGTTTCCATTGCTGGAAGTTCCAAGGAAAAGGGATGTGAAGTTGGAACAGATGGTGCGTCAGTCCATTGCAGAGCTCCACCTGCAGCCAGAGGAGAACTTTATTCTGAAGGTGGAAATAATGGCTTTCTGCTTAGCTTACTGTAATTTCTAAATGGGGTGATTGAAGGCTATAATGATCAGTGTTGTTTGATGCCTGTGGTATTCAACATCTGGCTAATGCTTTTATTAGCTGAGGCAATAAACAACGTCTTTATGTTTCCTCCTTCAAAATTTCCAGAAGATTAAATATTAATATAATCTCTATCACATAAAATCTCTTTGTTTCTGGAATTCTATTTGAAAGATAATTTGTATATAGTGTATTAGTAACATGACTACCATGGTGCAAAATAATGCTGACCCAGTTTGGGGAATTTTTTGTACAAAGCAGTGTAACATTGAATTTGTTTGTAGGGCAATGCACTGCTGTTCAACTGTTTTGAAATTTATATGAATGAACATATTAGAGTTATGACCAGTGATTAAAAGTTTGATTATATATTTTTTTTCTACTCCGCATGTTTTATTGCTGGATAATATTTTTTTTACTTACATGCAATGCAATTTTTTATGCACACTAATGGTAAAAATAGCTAGGCGTCAGTGAGAATGTTAAAGGGACACTATCACCCCAAATGGAAGTTGATTTCATTTTTAAAGAGCAATAAAACCTGACTGTGTTGTATTCATATTTTTTTCTCTACAGTGAATAATTTTTTAAAATATTTAGACGGACCTGTATGGTAATTTGCACCTCAATATTCTAATGCATGACTCAGAATGCTTGATAAGGGTGAGAGAGGGTCCAACTGCCAGGAAAGATTGCAGGTCTGTATTTTGGCTATTACAGAGACAGACAAGTGTAATCCTAATTAGCAAATCAATTCAGTCAATTAATATGCGTGAGCTGCTCATTGCATATAAATGCAGCAACAACAAAATAGAATTTCCAATTATTGGTTCACTTCAGAAAAAATGGCCACTTTATAGAGCCACTTTTTCATGCTCTCTAAGAATAACATAAAAATTCAACTTGATTTTGGGGTGACAGAATCCCTTGTCGTTTATAGGTAGCTTGTAGATCCACTAACTTGCTCTAACACTTCATTAGGATAACCAAATTTGCTATATACAATTTTCAAAACTGTAAAAATAATACTAATCATTGACTTGTAAAAGTTAATCTTCTATGGAGCGAAAAAGGAAAAATATGCAAATTGGGGTAAAGCATTGTAGCTATCTAGTTTAAGTTAAATAGATTATTAATGAACAGGTTTGTTACATAGCTACATAGTAATTAAGGTTGACGAAAAGACTTGTAGTCCATCAAGTTCAACTTTTTTAGATCTCCTCTGATCTCCGCCGCAATATGCAGATTAGTTGTTAATTGTGTTTGTTCTGTAAACGGCTATTACTTGTTTTAATTAATAAACTACCAGTTGGATTAGTCATATTATTACACTTTGCCACCTATAACTAGGACTTGGAAAAAGGAAGAGGAGAACTACATTCAATATACTTTGTGAATATTATTATATATTTCATTAATTTTTAATATAACTTATTTTTGTTATATTCAAAATAAAGGTAGGAAATAAAATTAAAAAAAAAGGAAACATCTACAATATCATTGCCTTTGGGCATATCACATCTAAATATTTCACTGTGTCTTTATAGCAACATATACAATAAACAAATAGTGAATAATACACACATATTGTCTCTTTTTTGTAAAAATGTAAAGAAAATAACATGAAAATATATCCATGGCTGCTCCATACAAAGGCAGTTAGAGAGAGCGGAATATGTGAGTAAACAGGAGGGTTTAAAAGATAAATTTAAATAATTTGTTATCATGTATTTAATGGGTGGATATTTTAAACACTACAAAATTTGTGTTTGTGTGATCTGAAGTCTAGTGATTATTGTCAGATATGTATACCACATACCACCATACACAAAGTTCACCAACATCCAAACTACAGTGTCAAGGTATAGCAGTAGGAAATCATCATAACATTACTAAAATAGTTTTTGATGCAAAATAAACTTTGTAATGTTTAAAACATATCGTTTTACATGTAAGGTTCAAATATAGGGTATTAAGAAGGAAAGAAAATGAGCTCTACTGTCTCCATTGTTGCATTGTCTTGTCTCGTCACTTTTTTGTTAATCATCTTCTTTCCCTGTTTGGTGTTGTCTGTCTCCATAATGGTAACCTATAGGTCTTTCTCCATGATTTGTCTCTTTCCCTCTTTATTCTATCTCTACTATATTCTATCTCTCTTTCTTTCCACTCTGTTCTCAACCTTCAACCTTTCTCCATTCTCCTTGCTACTTCATATATCTTGTCATCTATCTTCAACTGTATACCAAAACAAAAAAAAATAGCGGGATTAAAATAGGACAATCTTTATTAAATATTTTTGAAAAAAATATTATTTGATGCATGTAAAAGTACACATATGGAGAATGTTCAAAAACAAACAGCAGGGAAGCTCTAACTAGCCATGGATTCCACACACATGCCAAACAAAAGATTCTAAAACCTATGACACACAAAGGGTACGTCCAAGCTGGGAACCTCAGTATTTGACTGAAGCTTAATCACTGTTTATAAACAGCTAATTAAGTCTCAATGAATATTGTAACAAATAACACAATTCGTAATTTAAGCTAAAACAAGTTACAATTTTATTATCAGGTAGTTGGTTGATTTTGCTGCAAATGTGGTGAATCTTTTGTATTTAATTGTACTTGGGATATCCTTCCAAAACCAGATATAGCTAACTTAGAATTTCATATATAGTAGAACCCTTGCCAAACTGGGTAGTATATAACCTTTACATTGGATTATATTCAGTATTCTCCTCTGATCCCGTTTCTCCTCCTGCCTACTGCAACATACAAAAAATGAAGGGACTGAATCTCATACAGTCTAATATACAAGAAGGTCTCACTACTGAAAGTTACGCTGACATACATTTCGTCAGCGACTTTGACTTCACCAAAAGGGGCAGTCCTTCCCCCCTGAATGGGCCTTAAGTAATCATCATCAAGCTGTAAATCATAATAGAAGTAGATTTCCACTATATAACATGCTATGGCTATGTATAACAGCAGAAGCAAAAAGAAGTAGATAAGAATAAATAATGTATAAGATAAAACACAATAATGTTGGTATGAGATTATTTACACATTTACACTAAACTTGTAAACAAGGGATGTCCATATTGCATAGACCTATTACTTTATACCAATTAGGCTTTCAGTTTGTAAGGTTAGAAAACAACATGAGATGAATACAAAACTGAGAATAGTGCGGCAATCTATGTTAGATATTGAAAATGGGCACCATAATGGCCACCCAGCCCCCATCCCACTGCACTATCATAGCATCCAGCTTCACAAGTCAGGATTATAAAAATACATCTTCCATGCACTTCAATAAATAGCAAAAAAGACACATAACTAATTTCCCCCCAAATCAAAGTAGGGATGAATGGTTTGGTGACATAACTCACCCAGATCTGATTATTTTAAAACATTAACAGATGCAATTGCTTAGTATGTGCCTATATTTTTGTTCTAATCTCCTAAACTCCCGAACAGACATGTGAGTCTATAGATGCAAACACTGCACCGTTATCTATCTGCAAAAATAGATAAGGTGTATCCCAAATACACACTGAAATAACCTGATTATGAACTCAATGTCATTGTCTAGAATCTTGATCTTAGTTTTTAGTATCCGTGTAGTAGTTTACTGCACTGATACCTATCTCATGAGGCATGCTTCTATATAGCATCTCAACATATATGATTGTAAGGAATGCAATAGGTAGAATGGTTAGTTGTTTATCTGATGGTCAATGAACAAGTTCACATAAATTATCATTCCCTGAAACAATGGGTCTACCAGAGACACGTGTTACCTTCTTTAGATTGTAAGTTTGTGAGATTTCTTTCTTGTAAGGTGCTTTGGAAACAAGCACAATGTATGTTTGATTTTAAGCTCAAGACATGACCCTCCAGTATATTGCAATGCGTTAATTTTGTTTTTGCCTTGTAGTTAACCCCTGTATAGCTCTATGGGATAGGGAGCTGCAACAGTTCCTTCAACAACTTGAATACCTAATTCTAAATATATATAACCCAGAGCTAAATACTGGAGCTGCAAAAGTTACTTACACAAGCTTCATACCTGATTCTAATTATTATAACTGGCAGGTGCAGGTTAGAAAATGCTTAAAACCACTAACTTCACTAAAACTCAGTTACTTTAGCAGCAATTGTAGAAAGGAAATCATATTGATTGTGCACAAAAGGGGATTTAAATGGTGCAAGTAATGCAAAAATATAAAATAAAACTAAATGTATAATATGTACTTACACTGTTCTAATTATTTGTTCTAGATCATGCAATTAGAGGAGCTTTTAGCAGTACGACATTCAGTTTTTGTCGTTGGAAACACTGGTACAGGTAAAAGCACGGTAAGCAGGTTAGAAAGCCTAATTATTTTCTGGTAGTGTTTTGTGCTTTCTTTATGTTTTCTCTTTAAACCTTTTTGTTAATTGATAGTAAAGTATTTATTATCTTGTAGCATTGGTGTTTTGGGGAGTTCAGATATCTGGAAAACTGAAATATCATATTCATAAAATGTTCTTTTGAAGAACTTGACTTCATAATGTGCAAAATGTTTTACACAGTTTAAAATAATTCATTATAGCCTGATATTTTTAAGAATTGTATATTGTTTAAATGACAGGAGTGTTTCCTGTGTCTACCGTATATATTTTTATAGATTTTGAAGGTGTTACATACAACATATTCCAACATGAAACTTAAGCCAACGTGGAATGATATTAACCCTAAAGCTGTAACTACGGATGAGCTATTCGGGTATCTTCATCCATCAACAAGAGAATGGAAAGATGGTATGTAGACATATGCCAGTGTTTAAAATTTTCCAGAATACATATTAATATATGTCAGAAATTATTTGATTTGTGCTTTTTTAAAGGATTGTTTTCATTCACTATGAGGGAACTCTTCACCATCTCCCATGATGGCCCCAAATGGATTGTTCTTGATGGAGATATTGATCCTATGTGGATTGAGTCCTTAAACACAGTCATGGATGATAACAAGGTTTGTATGCCTATAATTGCTAAATATGATATTAAAGAATTAGGGATAGTTAATAATTAATAAGTAGTTGTTTTTTTAATAGAATGTAGGTAACATAAATAAATAAGGAATGTACTTTAAGTACTATGAAATTGAGAATAGATGTGATTATGGCATGTGTTAAAGATGATGGAAAGATGCCAGTTTTTAGGGAAATGTTGAATAGATGTGTGAGAGCTGAGAAAAGTGTGGTAGAGAGGGGAGGGATTAGCTGTGATAGAATAGTAATAAGGTGCCTGTTTTTATATGCACATTTATAGGTTAAGATATTGCAAAGAGATCTGTAAGTTCTTTTTGTTTTTTTTTGTTTTTTATACGCATTTGGATAAGATAAGCTACCATTAAGTTATCTGGGTGTGTATTTATTAACATCAAAAGTTTTATTAAGTTTACGTTATGGGAATTATTTTTGTCTGCAATTTAGACATCTTAAAAATGTTATATGATTTCCAACATATGCTCAACAATATAGATAACGTGACAGAATTTACCCTGTGCTGTAATGCCATAGAGGCTTGAAGTTCTATGACAACTATATCAGGTTTATTATGAACATCTAGAGTTAACTCAAGTTGGAATTATGATATTATGGCTGTGTTATCGGACCTCTGATATTTGTGCAAACATGCATGGACAAGGTAAAAAATAATAAGAGCTTATAAGGGCCACTACAGTATGTCTGGGAACCTTACAATATAGTGTTAGGTTCATAGTCAATTTGACAGGCACAGTTTAAGCAATAATAATTTAACCCTGTAATACTCAGTTATAATAATAGCGATATATGATATGGTTTCACTGAATTGTGGGGTGGACTATGATGCTGTAATATGTATTAAGAATATCATGAAGTAAATGTTTTTTCTGGAACTCTCTTGCTTTCTCTATTATCCATCGGGCATTGGCAATTTGATCTCTTGTGCCTCTTCCTCTGCAGAACCTGGCTTGCAGATCTGAAAGTTTCCAGTTCATATATTGTTGGTGTCAAATTTGTAGGATCTTAAGCCTTACCTTGCTGGCATGTGAAATTAGTGCAATTGTTTGATAAATTGGAGCGCTTTTTGGCACTGCCTTTTTTGGGATTGGGGTTATAGACTGACTTTTTCCAGTCTATTGGCCATTGTTGAGTTTTATAAATATGTTGTCATAGTACAAGTAACACTTTCACAGCATCATCTTGTAGAATTTTTAATAGTTCAATTGGGATTCCATCAGCTCCTGTAGCCTTGTAAGCAGCAAGACATCCTAGGGCCCATCTCACTTCACTCTCCAAGCTGTCTGGCTCCAGCTCATTGAACAAATTATTGAGGTCAACACTGCTGTTAAGATCCTTCCTGTATAGATCTTCAGTATATTCCTGCCACATCTTCTTTACCTAATCTTCTTCTGCTAAGTCTCTAACATTTTTGTCTTTTATCATGGCCACTTTGGCGTAAAAAGTTTCTTTGAGATCCTGACTTTTCTTGAAGAGATCCCTTGATTTACCAATTCTGTTATCTTCTATTTCTTCACATCGCTCATTATAGAATGTCTCCTTTTATTTTCCAGCTATCCTCTGGAATTCTGCATTCAGTTGGACAATCCTTTTCCTATCTCCACTACCTTTTGCTCTCCTTCTTTCTTGGGCTACTTTCAAAGCCTCATCAGATAGCCAGTTTCCCTTCTTAGTTTTCTTTCTTTTGGGGGGATATTCTTAATTGATGTTTCCTGGATAATGTTGCACATTTCAGTCCATGTACTGCCTTTAAGTTACGGAAGAGTTATTATTATGATAGCTGTATGCTCCCCATGAGTATAAACTATGAATTGTATTTGATTTGAGACATTGGATTGATTTTCTGTGCTGCTTTGTTGGTTTGGGCTGTTGACACAATGACCCAATGTTCTGGTGTTCAGTCAGTTCTGACTCAGGGCCTGTATTGTTAAACACAGATAGAACTAACTAACTATAAGAGACTTACCTTATTTAAAGCTCTTCCTCCACTGTTCTGTTCGTCCTCTGTAGGCAGGCTGCATGTTGCCGATGAGTGATGTCACACGCTGTTTCCTTGCTGTGGGTATCAGGCACGAAATGGAACATTTTTATTGAAAGCAATATTGTATAAGAAAATTGCCAACCATGTCCCTGCATCAGTTTAGCTATTATGTTTGTTTGTTCAGTGTTCAGTCGTGTCTGACTCTCCGTGACCCTATGGATCGCATTAAATCAGGCACATCTGGTGTCTGGTTGTTCTTTCTCCAGTGAAAGGGATTTGTCTGACCTCTCTGCTATGACCTGTCCATCTTGGTTGACCCTACATGGCATAACTCACAGCTTCACTGATGTACACAAGCCCATTCACCACAACAAGGTGGTTTTGACTTTTATAAAAATGAATCTAACTAGTATAGTGATGAATCTCAACCCAGATGTATTTATTTGTTATGGATTAGTGTCTCAACTTCTCACCAGAGGTGTCAGGTAAGATAACTCTGTGTATTTGGTTTTTAGGGGATTACGTTACCTTGCCAGATACTTAAATCTGATAATTTGATATTTATGGGTCTTGATGATCATGGAATATTACCTTTAGTACTACAAATGATTGTATGAAGATTTGGCTAGAGATTTGAAGTGGTATTCTCTAATAATACAATCCTATATGTAATAAACAAACACTGACAAGCTTTATATACCCACACCCAGAGAGCCTGTATATATATATGTTTTTAATACGTTTATTCAACATTATTTTAGTTTTACAAATAGTTTTATTAAGCAATTTAATCAAAGTTAACTTTTAATAGTCTAGTCAGATTCAATTTCCTGGAATGGTAATTTGTAACTACAAATTATAGGTTGAACACTTATGATTTATGTGGCTATTTATAGGATACTAGCTTTTCAGGTTCTGTTTTCATTAATCTCAGTGATAGTTGTGTTTAACACTTAGCTAGATCATATTAGTGTGTGGCTAGTGGGTAATACAAAGAGACATTCTGCTCTTTTTTTGCATATGAACACCCTGGAATAAGCCAATCTAATAGAGAAAGCATAACTTCTACTAGTAATTTTCTTTACTATGCAAATAATGATTTTTATACAAGTTTAGAAATAAATGATAATAAGGACACCAATGAATATAATTTGTAATATATTGCAAACACTACCCCCAAAGTCTCCAAAAATACTATATGACCATGATTCAGTATCTTCTTGATGTAACTTTTGTGCAGCCTTATTGGTGTGGTAATCATATTCTACAGACTGTGATGCATTGGGGATACAACTACAGCATTCATCTTTTATAGCACAAGTACTACCTTTTGCAGCTAAATAAGTGATGCAATTTTGCAACACCATAGTTTATTTTCTTGATTAATACACTATATAGCATTGTTACTTATTCAGTGTGTTTTCTAGGACTTTTGTCAGTATCCTAATCATTTTGATGGCTTTAGCAACCCTATACATAGGAAAAACAATACCAAACAATCTGTGTATGTAAAACTAAAATGTCAAATCTGTTTAACAGGGTAATTGAGTCCATTCTTTATCTGCTTGGTGAATCTATGAAACTTTAAAGGATAAGGCATACAAGGGTAGTCCAAGAACAGATGTATATGGTACTGCAAGTCTCATACATGGTACCATGTATAGCAGCATATCAACATCCAGTAACACCTAACATTAGAAATCAATAGGTATCAACCAGTGGGAAGGAACATAATCAGATTTAGTTTGTCCTTGATACAAAACAAGAAATGTTTCCCACTGGCCCAGCTGCAGCTACCTTTTCCCTGCGTCTTTTTAGCCCTCTTTGTCTCTGCGTCACTATTGGTCGTGTGGCTGCCTGTTTCTCTTCACCTGTCCTTAACTTCCCATCTGTCCCTGACTATGCAGCTAAATCTTCCTACTGTTCTCTAGTTAAGTGTTCGCACTTGCTTTGCTCCAGTGATTGCTTTTTGTTCTTTAACTTCTTTGCTTTCTGGTTTCCAATTCTTTCATACAAATTCTATACACAACGTTGTTCACAAATACTCTAATTCTGTACACATTGTCTGAACCGACACGGACTGCTCTTGCAATGCTTGGGATAAAATCCAACACACAGCGGCACCACCCATCCTATCTGCCTTGCAAAAGATTACACAGATCGAAGTTAACTGCCACATTGTCAGGGTTAGAGAGTACAGTTGCATAATACGAACATTTCTTAGCTATGGGTTTCCATGAGCCACCCTCCGCTACCCACGAAGACTCTGCTTAGGAGAGTCAGATTTCTTGCCTACCCTTTTAAACACCCAAAGCATAATTTGCCAAAATTGAATAGAATCCTTACACCAAATCCTGCCATCTACGCCAAATGTACTAATGTGGTTAGGATTAAATCAAAATTCCCTGAGTTCCTTTTGGTCTGAAGTGTATGTATTATTTAATCTTGACAAATCAAACCACACAAATGTAGTAATAACCATATAGCAATGTTTATTATGTGTGTGCTTATTAGACAATGTGTGTGAAATAAACAAGCCACAGGCACTATTACAGGGTGTGACAGTTGGACAAGGCACTTTTTCTTGCTACAAACACACATACCCCTATAAGATATTTAAAAAAAATCCAATCTTCTGTTACTATAGGTTGACATAAATCTAAATAATACCTTTTTTATTCATTGAATTTGTATTTAGATGGAAATCACATAAAGTTACAGATAATATATACCATAATTCTTATTTACATCTAGAATATATATACATTCATTGAGTATAAATATACTTCCGTACACAATAAAACATTAGCTTCATTAAAGTATAAACAGATATGATTCCCTACAGACTATCCCCATTATCTGGTGATATTATTCCCTATTGGAGACAGCGTTGTTAGTGCTTTAAGGTAATACGTAGTCCACATGGGAACCAGTAGCCAGTCCCCCCCCCCCTTTCCTCTTTACACCAAATTGGGATATAACACCAGTATCTATCTAGTTGGTCGTTCCCTAAATTTCAACTACACACCCCTCATTAAATGTATTCATTGTATCTTCCAAAGAGTGGGAAATTCATTCATTTATAGCAATATAATCCAATTTATCCATGATGAATTGAAAATTCTGATCCTCTGTATCCACTGTTTAGCTATATGAGATTTGGAAGCTAAATATGGAGATGTCGCGAATAGTTCGCCGGCGGATTGTTCCCGGCGAACATAGCATGTTCGCGTTCGCGGCGAACAGCGAACATATGCGAGATTCGACCCGCCCCCAATACTTTATCATTGAGCAAACTTTGACCCTGCATATCACAGTCAGCAGACACATTCCAGCCAATCAGCAGCATACACTCCCTTCCACACCCTTCTACCTCATGGACAGCAGCCATTTTGGAATCATAACTAACTTGCAGTCTTACAGAGAGGAGGTAGAGTGTAGGTGATGCTAAATTGAATAGGAAAATCAATAGCTAGGCAAGTTTATTCAGTGTCCAGTGCAGTGCTGAAGGACTCATCAGATCTCTGCTGTAAACACAGCACCCCAAAAAGCCCTTTTTAGGGCTATAACATAATTTTTTTTTCTTTGTTTTTTTTCTGTGTAATCTAATTTCATTTGCCTGTCTCCCTGCTAGCCCCTGCTTGCAAGTGTGTGTGTCAGGCTCACAGCTTATACTGTGTGTGCACAACGCAAACAATATAATATTGTTTACTAGTTTACATTTAAAACAAAACAAACTTTTATTTTTTTAAATCTAAGTGCATTTGCCTGACCGTCAATCAAAGTTCATTTGCTTGACCGCTACCCATAGTGTGTGTCTTGCTTACAAGTACTGTGCCAAGTTCAACCAATCCAATCTAGTTGGGGTACCAACAGTCCACATTTGAAAAAACCAAACTTTTATTTTCTTAAATCTAAGTGCATTTGCCTGACCGTCAATCAAAGTTCATTTGCTTGACCGCTACCCATAGTGTGTGTCTTGCTTACAAGTACTGTGCTAGAGAGCATGTTGTGTGCATGCTTGAGCTCCAAACAAAAGGCTTTTTAGGGTCTTAGTCCCTCAAATACAAGTTTTATTTTAACACCTTTCTGTTTATAAGCACTTTGTGCACGGTGTTGTTCATTTTTGGGAGTTTTTGTGGTTTTTTTCTTAGTTTAATTTAAGTTTTAGTTTTCTGGGAGTCAGGCTCAAGTCTCTATCCCAGGAGAGTGAGCTGTCTCCTGGATACTTTGCCACACCCCTCCCTTAGCACTACACCTTCACTCCTGGAGCTTTGTTACTTTGACTTTTTTTCTTTTACAAAGTTTATTAGGTTTTGTTGAAGTTTTGTTTGTTTGGTTTTGGGTTTTATGTTTTGGGGGAGAGAAGACAAGTAACATCTTTGTAGGCAGTGGGGGGGAAAACAATTAGAATTTTTGTTGAAAAGGCTTTTTTTTTAACATCTGACACAGAGACACAGAGGGGTTAAAAAGCCTCTGTGTTCTCTGTGTTGTTGCAATTAGACACCTTGCAACAGGCCATTAACCCTTCCACTGCCAAGCATCACCTCTCTCTCTCCCTTAGTTTTGTCTCCCTTAGTTTTGTCTTTTTGTTTCTTTTTCCCACTTTTATATTTAAAAAAAAAGAAAACAGTAAAAAATCATAAAACAAAAAATAAAAATAAATAAAACAAATAAACTAAAAAAAAAAGGTCTAAACATGAGGGATAAGACCACTAAGAAGCCTCGGGGGTCAAAAGGGGGAATAATGGCCCCTGAAAATCCTAGCTGCAGCACTGCACAGCATAGGCCCCAGGCAGATAAGGCAGCCCCAGCTCCTGGTGGTTCTGCCAGCAGACCTACCCCTGTGGCTAATACCTGGTCACAGGTGGTTTCTGCTGGCCCCAGTAATACCACCGCTGGGGCTGAGGGGCAGATCACTAGGAAGCATGGGGTTAAATGTCAGATGTCTGGGGTCTACAGCATTGATATCTATCTGCGTGCTGCAGCTAACGTCATCAGCCCCTCTGTTATAGTAGCAGCCAGCAAAATGTACGGGAAAGCAGTTTTCTTTACCCGTACGCTGGCTGCTGCTCACATTCTTGTACAGAGAGGCATCACAGTGGGGGGATTATATGTCCCAATAGAACCCCTGGAAGGGTTGGGCACAAAAGTAACACTCTCTAATGTGCCCCCCTTCCTACCAGACTCCCTCCTGCGCCCCCACCTGCTAACCCTAGGGGAAGTAAAAACACCATTTATTAAAATTCCCCTGGGGTGCAGAGAGAGAGCACTTCGTCATGTGCTCTCTTTCAAGAGGCAGGTACAAATCTGCCTGCCTCAGGGCGCAGAAAACATTGAGGGGTCTTTTGGGGTTCCATTTGAGGGGGTGCTCTACAGGATTTTTTACAGCACTACGGAGGTGCAGTGCTATCATTGCAAGGGGTTGGGGCATACACGTAGGAATTGTCCTAATGAAAAGCATCATGCCCCAGCCCCAGCAAATGGCACCTCCGTCAGTACAGCACCCATCCCCGCTGAGCCCATAACAGCGGGGACCTCAAGGATGATAGCCCCCCCACAGAGCTCAGGCAAGGAGGCCGTTCCTCAAGCCACCACCACGGCCTCCAAACCCCCTTCTTCCCCAAAAAAGCCATCTGTGTCTGTGGTCTCCAGCAAGACTGCAGACACGGGGAAAAAGGGGAAGAATGTCACCGGTCCTCCCAGTGTCACAGCTGCATCTCCCAAGTCCCAATCTGCCCCCACCATAATTACATCAGTTAGTGTGGGGGCACAGTGTAAGCAGAGGGATAATAAGCCCTCTGCTGGGGAGGCAGCTAGTGGCAGCTCCTCTTCCAGGAGTGACGTCCCCAGGAAGAGGAAGCATAAAACCAACAGGGAGGTTGCTGATAAGTGGGAAGTGCTCTATAGTGGAGCACCTCCCTCTAAAAGCAAGAAGAGGAACAAAACATCTCCTCCTCATCCGGTGACATTGTCTGGCCCGGTTATTAAGCTCAGCCAGCCGGTGCCAGACCACACATCTCTCTCTCCAGACCCTATAGGGGTTAATGTGGAAAAGGGTCTGGAGGAAAAGCAGGGGCAAGAGGGTCTCCCAAGTGAGGCAGGGGTAGACAAGAAAGATCAGGTTCTGCCTCTGGCCTTTGAGGGGGGGTCCCAACAAAGCCCCTGCTGAATGGGTAGTCAGTGTCCCTGAGGTGCTGAGCTTCAAGGGCACCAGTCAGTCTCCTCCTCCAGTGTCACTCTCTAGTGACGTACCTCGGGCTTTGTTAGAGCCCCAGGCCGAGTCACTACTGGAGGGGGGGAATATAGGCATGACCCCTATTCAGGACCCCATGGATTTGTCTGTCAGGGGGGATGTGGCACAAGGGGAAGTGGAAATGGGGGAGGGTGATAAAACAGGTTTTCCTGTTAACATCATGGGAGAGCCTGTCTACCCTCCTCAGCCGTCCACTGACCCTAACATCGGTGCCATCCAAGCTGAGCAAGCAGCGGTGGAACTGGCAGAGGAGGCATATAAAGCCTCCAAGGCTTCCATTAAGGAAGCCATGCCAGCCACTGCTGTCCAGCCAGCTACCCCTGAATGCACTCCTGAAGCTACAGGGGTGCAGCAGCAATCCAAGGGTCCATTATTTACCTTGAAGGGTGCTAAAGGGACTCCTTCTGTATCATCTAAGAGGGGGTCCCTGAGAATAAAGCTGAGGAAACTGACTCCGGGGAGGATGGAGTAAAAGCCCTCAGCCAAGAGGAGCCCAGGGGTGACCCACTAGTAGGAACATCAGATTCTGGGTGGGTTATCCCTGTCAAGGAAATAGATCTATTCCTTGAGAGCACCCTTCATGGACAAAAGAAAAGGAAGGTGCGGCTGGCCTTGGAGAGGTGGAAGAATATGTCGTTTATTCTCCACTCTCTCCAGCAATATCTAGTGGTCAGCACTAGGGCCAAGAATTCTGGGACTGCGGAGCATCTCCGCGTCCGGAAATTCTATAAAATGTGCGTGTCCTATCAGCAGTCTCAAGGGTCTGAGGAACGCACAATTCCTGACACGCAGTAATGGCTTTGCACATCAGCACGCTAAATACCAATGGCTGTCAAGACCAGAATGGCTGTCAAGTTTCCGCAGGTTCCAGGTACTCTCCTATTTATATCAGGGAGGGTACTCTGTGAGCTTCCTGCAGGAAACTCACACCACTCCAGAGGCTGAGGCCTCGTGGCAACTGGAGTGGAGAGGCAGGGTCTTCTTCAGCCACTTCACATCGGCGTCATGTGGAGTGGTGACCCTGTTCTCAGAGTCTTTTCAGCCAGAGCTGCTGCTTGTGAAAGCTGTTATCCCAGGCCGTCTAATCCACCTCCGGGTCCGAGAGCAGGGTAGCATCATTAACCTGGTTAATATATATGCCCCTGCTGGAGGGCCCGAGAGAGTGAGGTTCCTCGCCAGACTGTCCCAGTTTTTGGAGACGGTTGACGCAGATGAGTGTTTGGTACTCGGGGGTGATTTCAACTGCACCCTCGACGCTCTGGACCGGAATAGTCCAGAGCCGTACCCGCCTTCTGCGTCAGCCCTGCGGGAGATCATCGCCCGCTTCTCCCTGGAGGACATCTGGCGAGAGCAGAACCCAGGGGCATCAGACGGTGTCACCTACGTCAGGGTGAGAGCCGGTCTGGTGTCCCACTCCCGGATCGACAGACTATATATATCTAGTCACTATATGTCACGAGTCGGTTCTTGTGCCATTAGGCTGGCTCCGTTCACAGACCACAACTGTGTGTCTGTGACAGTGGCGCTAACGCCAACAGCGCCACGAGCCGCCTATTGGCACTTCAACAATGCTTTGTTGAAGGACCAGGGGCTCGTGACATTGATCCGGGAGTTTTGGATGGACTGGAGGGGTTGCAAGGGGGACTTTGCCACGTTAAAACTGTGGTGGGACGTGGGCAAGGTTCATTTGCGACTTCTGTGTCAGGAATATACCAAGGGTGCAAGTGGGCAGCGCGAAGCTGAGTTGGAGTCACTCCGGGGGGAGGTACTCCATCTGGAGCAGAGGCTGTTCACTTGTAGGGACCAATCCCTGCAGAGCGAGTATGTAGAGAGGAAGGGTGTCCTCTGTGACCTGGAATGACACCAGGCCAAGTGGGCATACGTGCGCAGCCGCTTAGGTTTTCTCAAAGATCTAGACCGCGGCTCGCGCCTCTTCTACTCACTGGAGAAAAAGGGGGGTAACAGTAGGCACATCACCTGTCTTCTAGATGAAGACGGTGCCCCCCTTACAGATCCGGAGAGTATCCGGGATAGAGCCCGGAACTTTTATAAAGATCTTTACTCTCCGGATCCCATTTCTCCAGACGCCTGCAGGGTGCTATGGGAGGGGCTCCCCACAGTCAGTGAGGGTGTAAGAGAGCGGCTTGATATACCACTATCTTTTCAAGAGCTCTCTGAAGCCCTCCGTGCCATGTCCTGTGAGAAGTCTCCAGGACTGGACGGACTGACTGTAGAGTTTTTCCAATTTTTCTGGGAGACTCTGGGACCTGATTTCCATCTGGTCCTTGGGGAAGCCCTGGAGACCGGGGAGATGCCCCTGTCTTGTCGCAGGGCAGTATTTGCCCTGCTGCCCAAAAAGGGGGATCTCTGGCTTATTAAGAACTGGCGACCGGTCTCTCTGCTCAGCACGGACTACAAGATTGTAGCTAAAGCCATCTCGCTTAGACTTGGGTCTGTGCTGGCAGAATTGGTTCACCCTGACCAGTCCTATGCGATCCCGGGCCGGACTATCTTTGATAGTATCTTTCTGGTCCGGGATCTATTGCATTATTCTCGCAGGACTGGTCTGTCACTCGCCTTTCTCTCTTTAGATCAAGAGAAGGCGTTTGACAGGGTGGACCATGGTTACCTCATAGCCACTCTGCAAGCGTACGGCTTTGGCCCACAGTTTGTGGGCTTTATAAGAACGCTGTACGCCTCTGCAGAGTGTTTACTTAAAATCAATTGGTCCCTAACAGCACCTTTGGTATTTGGACGAGGGGTGCGTCAAGGATGTCCCTTGTCTGGACAGTTATATGCACTGGCCATTGAGCCTTTCCTCTGCCTACTGAGGAAAAGACTCACAGGGCTGGTGCTAAAAGATCCAGACATGCGGATTGTCCTTTCAGCTTATGCTGACGATGTGCTCCTCGTGGCCCAGGATCCAGTTGATCTTGAGCTGGCAAAACAGTGCCAGGAGGTATATTCAGCTGCCTCCTCCGCTCAGATCAACTGGTCCAAATGCACAGGCCTTTTAGAGGGTAATTTACAGGTAGACTCTTTGCCTCCCACGTTTCGTGACATCACGTGGGAGGCAGATGTCATTAAATATCTGGGGGTCTACCTGTCCGCTGCGGACGCTTCCGTCCCAGACAACTGGAGGGAGTTAGAGGGCAGTGTCCTCTCTCGTCTGGGACGATGGAGGGGTCTAGCAAAAATGCTTTCCCTTAGGGGGCGGACTCTAGTGGTGAATCAGCTGGTGGCTTCTCAGATCTGGCACCGGCTGATTTGTCTGAGTCCGACCCCCGAGTTTGTCACCAATATCCAGAGGAATTTGTTAGATTTCCTCTGGATGGGAAGGCATTGGGTCTCTGCAGGGGTGGCAAGTCTGCCTTTGGTGGAGGGTGGACAGGGAGTAGTTTGTGTGTGCTCCCAGTTGTCCACCTTCCGCCTTCAGTACCTGCAGAGATACCTATATGGAGATCCCTCTCCGCAGTGGTGCGCACTGGCATCCAGCTTTTATCGCCAGTTACGCAACCTGGGGTATGACCGGCAATTATTTCTGATCAGGCCCGAGGGGTTTGGGAGAGACCTCTCTGTGTTGCCGGCATACTACCAGGAAACCCTCAAGGCCTGGAGCATGGTCTCCGTGACCAGGCAGGGCGTGCCTTTGGGGGATGAAATATTCACGGAGCCCCTGCTATTTAATCCAGCAGTGGGGGCTCCAATGTTACAGTCCCCCAGTATCATCCGCCGCCTTAGTCATGCACGGATGACCCGAGTCGGGGATCTCTTGGAATACGGGCGTTCTGATTGGGTGTCACCCCAGGAGCTTGCGCTCCGTTTGGGATATGTGACGCCCAAAGTCTCAGGGCGCTTGCTCCAGGAGATTAGGGATGCCATCTCCCCCGACTCGCGCACCTTCCTTCGCGGGGCTTTGCAGGCCGGAGTGCCACATGCACCTTTCAACACCCCTGCTCCGGCTGTTTGCATTGGACACAAGCCCCGTGTTTCCCCTCAGGCTCCTCCTGTCCCCAACCTCTCGAAGTTGAGGGGCATACCCTCGGCATGCTTTCGCGGCATGCCGAGGAAGAGCTTATATTCTCTCGTGCTCCATACAGTGCACTTCCTTGCCCTCGTGACCCGTCCCGATACCATCTGGAGGCGGGTCCTACCAGCTGACGAGGGCAAGAGGCCCCGGTGGAGGGAACTTTATTCTGATTTAGTTCCACGACCCACCGGGGACTTGAGTTGGAGAGTGCTCCATGGTGCACTGAGCACGGGAGAGTACTTAGCTAAATTCACGGACTCTCCCTCCACTTGTCCATTCTGTGGCAAGGGAGAGTCCGTGTATCATATTTATTTTAGTTGCGCCAGACTGCAGCCCCTCTTGTCACTCTTGAGGGGCCTCCTCCTGCAGTTCTGGCTGCATTTCTCCCCTCACATTTTTATTTTTGGGCGCCCAGTGTCCCGGGGCAATAAGGCCAGGGACCTCCTCGTCAACCTGCTTCTGGCATTAGCCAAATTGGCTATATATAAGTCCAGGAAGCAGTGTTTGATAGGGGGGGTTCCCTTGTCACCTGAGGCCATGTTCCGGGTGCTGGTGCGCTCCCGTATACGGGCAGAGTACCACCTGGCTTTGTCCACTGGGGGAATGGATGAGTTTGTCTCCCAGTGGGCTTTAGATGGTGTGCTCTGCTCGGTATCCCCGCATCCGGTTTCTTTATCTCTCAACCTCCTAAAATGATTTTTCTTTAGTTTACAGAACAGTTTTTCTCATGATTTTAAAATACACTGTGCCAAGTTCAACCAATCCAATCTATTTGGGGTACCAACAGTCCACATTTAAAAAACCCAAACTTTTATTTTCTTAAATCTAAGTGCATTTGCCTGACCGTCAATCAAAGTTCATTTGCTTGACCGCTACCCATAGTGTGTGTCTTGCTTACAAGTACTGTGCCAAGTTCAACCAATCCAGTCTAGTTGGGGTACCAACAGTCCACATTTAAAAAAAAATGACAGGCAGAGGCAGGACACCCCGCAGAGGCCGTCGTGGTCGTGGTGCTGTGATTCCCTTTGGTCCTACAATAATGCTTAGTGTTCAGAGACCAGTTACCCTGAACTTGAAAAGTTCAGAGGACGTAGTTGACTGGCTAACACAGGACACCCAATCTTCTACAGCTTCCGCTTGGAACACCATCCTCCTCCAGCTTAGCTTCGGGCACCTCTCAAGTTACCACTCACCCGCCTGCCACCACCACCAACACTAGTACCACAGCCAGTTCAATTGATCAGTCAGAAGAGTTATTTACACATCAGTTTGAAGAAATGAGTGATGCGCAACCATTATTGCCAGAGAATGTAGATAACAGGGATATGTCTCAGTCAGGCAGCATTACACACATGTACGTACGATGTGATGATGATGATGTACCCGCTGCTGCTTCCTTTGTTCAGTTGTCATATACAAGTGAGGCGGGTGATGATGATGACGATGCGTCCGTGGATGTCATGTGGGTGCCTGCTAGAAGAGAAGAAGAACAGGGGGAAAAGTTCAGATGGGGAGACAGAGAGAAGGAGGAGACGAGTTGGAAGTAGAGGGAGGTCATCGCAACGAGCTAGTGGCACAGTCAGACAGCATGCATCAGCAACCGGGGTCAGCCAGACAGCATGCCAATCAACGCATGCTGTTGCCACCACCAGAATGCCGTCACCGCCGAGCTCAGCAGTGTGGCATTTTTTTTGTGTGTCTGCCTCTGACAACAGCGATGCCATTTACAACCTGTGCCAAAAGAAACTGAGTCGTGGGAAGTCCAACACCCACCTAGGTACAACTGCTTTGCGAAGGCACATGATGTCACATGATGTCACATCACAAACACCAACGGGATCAACACATGAGTACAAGCAGCACACAAACTCAAAGCCGCCATCCTCCTCCTGGTCCAGCATCTTCATCCACATCAACCACTGCTGTCCTCCTTGCCCCCTCTCAACTCTCCACCACTCCGTCTCTCGCCTCTTGCTGTTCCTGCTCATCTCCCCACAGTCAGGTGTCTGTCAAGGGCATGTTTGAGCGTAAGAAGCCAATGCCACAAAGTCACCCCCTTGCCCGGCGTCTGACAGCTGGCTTGTCTGAACTCTTGGCCCACCAGCTTTTACCATACAAGCTGGTGGAGTCTGAGGCGTTCAAAAAGTTTTTAGCGATTGGGATACCGCAGTGGAAGGTACCCGGCCGAAATTTCTTTGCCCAAAAGGCAATCCCCAACCTGTACTCAATTGTGCAAAAGGAAGTAATGGCATCTCTGGCACACAGTGTTGGGGCAAGGGTCCATCTGACCACTGATACCTGGTCTGCAAAGCATGGTCAGGGCAGGTATATCACCTACACTGCGCATTGGGCAAACCTGCTGACGCCTGCCAAGCAGGAAATGCGTGGCTCTGCAGAGGAGTTGGTGACACCGCCACGACTTACAGGCAGGCCTGCTGCCACCTCCTCTACTCCTCCTACTCCATCCTCTTCCATAACCTCCTCAGCTGAGTCCTCTTCTGCTGCTGCGTCTTGCTCCACATCAACGGCACCCTCCCAGCTCCCCAGATACTATTCCACATCCCGGATACGGCAGTGTCATGCCGTCTTGGGGTTGACTTGCCTCAAAGCAGAGAGTCACACCGGGCCAGCACTCCTGTCCGCCCTGTACGCACAGGTGGATCAATGGCTGACTCCGCACCAACTAGAGATTGGCAAAGTGGTTTGTGACAACGGAAGAAATTTGTTGGTGGCATTGAATTTGGGCAAGTTGACGCATGTGCCGTGCATGGCACATGTGTGTAATCTGATTGTACAACGCTTTGTCCATAAGTATCCAGGCTTACAGGAGGTCCTGAAGCAGGCCAGAAAGGTGTGTGGTCATTTCAGTCGTTCCTACACGGCCATGGCGCACTTTTCAGATATCCAGCGGCGAAACAACATGCCAGTGAGGCGCTTGATTTGTGACAGCCCAACACGTTGGAATTCAACACTCCTAATGTTCGACCGCCTGCTCCAACAAGAAAAAGCCATTAACAAGTATTTGTATGACCGGGGTGCTAGGACAGCCTCTGCGGAGCTGGGGATTTTTTTGCCACGTTACTGGACGCTCATGCGCAATGCCTGTAGGCTCATGCGTCCTTTTGAGGAGGTGACAAACTACCATTTTTTGTATTCCTGGAGCGTGCCCTGCGAAGAGTCCTGGATCAGGCCGTAGATGAGCGTGACGAGGAAGAGGAAGAGTTGTGGTCACCATCACCACCAGAAACAGCCTTATCAGCATCGCTTGCTGGACCTGCGGCAATGCTGGAAGAGGATTGTGAGGAAGAGGAGTCAGAGGAGGAATGTGGCTTTGAGGGGGAGGAGGAAGACCAATCACAACAGGCATCCCAGGGCGCTCATTGTCACCTATCTGGTACCCGTGGTGTTGTACGTGGCTGGGGGGGAAGAACATATCTTCAGCGAGATCACTGAGGATGAGGAACGGGACATGACTAGCTCGGCATCCAATCTTGTGCAAATGGGGTCTTTCATGCTGTCGTGCCTGTCGCAGGACCCTCGTATAAAAAGGCTGAAGCGGAACGACCTGTACTGGGTGTGCACGCTACTAGACCCCCGGTATAAGCAGAAAGTGCCTGATTTGTTACCAAGTTACCGCAAGTCAGAAAGGATGCAGCAGGTCCAAAACAAATTAACAAGTATGCTTTACACAGCATATAAGGGTGATGTCACAGCACAAGGGCAATATAACAGGGGAAGAGGTGAAAGTAATCCACCTCCCACGACCACGCCGGCAAGGACAGGACGTTTAAAAGACGTGTTGTTGATGGAGGACATGCGGACCTTTTTCAGTCCTACGCATCGCATCAGCCCTTCGGGATCCACCCTCAGAGAACGACTTGACCGACAGGTAGCAGACTACCTCGCCTTAACTGCAGATATCGACACTCTGAGGAGCGATGAACCCCTTGACTACTGGGTATGCAGGCTAGACCTGTGGCCTGAGCTATCCCAATTTGCAATTGAACTTCTGGCCTGCCCCGCTTCAAGTGTCCTGTCAGAAAGGACCTTCAGTGCAGCAGGAGGTTTTGTCACCGAGAAGAGAAGTCGCCTAGGGCAAAAAAGTCTAGATTGCCTCGCCTTTATAAAGATGAATGAGGGATGGATCCCGAAGGGACTGACACTGGGCGATACATTCGACTGAAAAAGGCCTGATGAGATGAGCTGCCTTCGGCTATAAATAGTCCACACGCTGCTGTATGTTATCTGTGAATGCCGGATGACTTGCGTGAATTATCCGCCACCAACTAGTGTTCAAGAAGAGGCAATGTTTTATGGTACTTTCTGCCTGGGGAACAAAGGTCAATTTTTCTGGCCGCTGCAATAGCAGCGGCTGCAACAATATCTAATTTTTGAATTTAAATTTTTATGTCAGAAGGCGTACGGCATGTAATGGAAAAGAAAGCATATTGAACAGTCTTGCATAACACAACAGTTGTGCAAAAATACATATTTACAATGAAGACATTTTGTTAAAATTAAGTCGCTAGGCCTTCTTTTTTTTACTTTTTTGGTTAATACATTTTCTTTTTTTTTACTGTGATTGCAATTTTTAAGAGAAACCTAAGCCATAGTAAAACAGACAATAGTAAAGAGTATATTAGCAGTTAACACCAAAGTCCTATTATCTATCATCACTCCAGCAGTAGCTTATTATTTACAATATCTAACCTGCTCAATCGCCCTTGGGTTACCCTAGGGCAGGCTTCAGTAGGCGACCTCTCCTTTCCTCGGATGATTTTGCCGCCGGTTGCTTCTGAAGGGTCTCCTCCAGGGCTCCCCCACTCCGGTCCTTCCCCCCGAGTCGCTTCAACCATTAACAAATGTTTTATTATATTAGGGGGCACTAAATGGGGATGTTATCCAGGGATCCCAAATTGTCTGGAACTGGGTGATTCTATCCAAGACTACATGGTTAAATCTCTCGTTGAGCAGTAAATAGTTGATTTTTTTTATTAATTCCTGAAAGTTTTAATTTGGGGTTTTCCAACTACTAGCTATGTGTATTTTTTCTTTCAAAAAATATTTTATTAGGTCAATCTTAAACATTTTAGAAGCTAGTAAGCATGTTTCTTCCCATAGTCTTATGACTGCTGAACACTCCCACCAGACATGAATAAATGTAGCCTCATTACCACTGTTCCTAAAACATGAGCTGCTCCGTTTTGGATCCCATTTATTAGCTTAAAAGGAGTAATATATGTCCTGTGTAGGACCTTTATTGAAGTCTCAAGCAGACTATAATTTAAAGATCCCCTACTTAAGCCTTCCCAACTTTTATCCCATGTGCTGTCTGCCAACTCGGTGCCCAAATCCCTCTCCCAGGCTTTGGTATAGTCTGGTTTGTTTGCCCATGAGTTTTCAATAAATAGTTCATACATGAGGCTAATAATACCAGGCTGAAAGGGGGAATCACTACATTTTTTGAGTAGCCAGGTGTTTCTTTGGGGGGTTCCCCTACCACTTATCGTATATATAAAATGATGTATCCTGCAAAAATTATAGTGTTCAGCCAGGGGTAAATTGTATCTATCTCTCACCCACTCAAAGGTCATTATTTTGTCGTCATGCCACCATGGACCAACCCTTAGTAGGTTCTGAGACTTCCACCAACTGAGAGAGCTTTCCGGAAGATGTATCTTAAAGTGGGGATTGGGTATGATAGGGGTAAGATCTGATACCCGAGTGTCCAGTTTTTGTGTCCAGTTCATCTCCGTCCATATTTTTAATGAGTGCTTAATCAATAGGTTTTTCAAGTTTCTCAAAAATGTATACAGGCCTGGAATCCATATTACTGTATCCCATGTATAAGGTGACATGCTTACATTTTCCATAAATACCCAGAGCGGCTGATGTGTTTTGGAGAATGCGCCAAAGGAATGAAAGCCAGCTGCGCTGCCTTGTAATACAGTTTGAGATTCGGGTCCCTACCCTCTTTTGGAAAGACTATGAGGTCAGCCTGATTCAATTAAGGGGGCATAGGTTCTCCATTTAGTATAGCGTTAAACAAAGATGTTAGGTGCGGGGGTAAGCAAGGGCTCAAATTTCTTATAGTACAGATGAGTAAAACCGTCTGGCCCTGGGGACTTGCCAAATTTAAGATCTTGGATTGTAGATTTAACTTCCTCTTGGGATATGTCTAGGTTCAAGCTGTCTAATTGAGGTACAGGTATTTTGTGACTTCTTGCTGTAGTAGGAAGGACTCTATGTCAGATCCGCTGCAGCGGGATTGAGATGAATATATGGTCTGATAGAAGTTTTGAAATGTTTCTTGGATAGCATTGGGGCTAAAGGAGGTTTGGCCATCAGGTAATCTAAAGATACCGTATATTATGTCCTCTCTTGGGGGATAAAGACACTAATAATTCCTCCAATAAAATTCAGCTTTTTTTTTTTGTGGGAAAGGTCCCTGGTTAGCCCCTTGGGTTATCTGTTAAAAAGAGTGGTGCAGAGACTGTGGGGGCAGTTAGCCTCCTTGTCCCCGTGTGGCCATTTAGAATCCCTGCTGCTGCATGTTTCAGCTTTATTAGGGTGTAATTGTACAGCGTTTGACTCAAGTAGCTGCCTGTGCTGGGTCAGTTTGGCTTAATTGCTGGGCCCTTTTCCTGCCAAGATGGCGACCGTCAGTCCATGGGCCTCTATGTCCCCTTCACTACCTTTGTCCCCGCTTGTGTGCTTATTTGGGATAGCCCCCCTTTATATCTCCGGCCCGTGGCCTTGTAACGGTCGCCCCCTCAATCTCTGAATGTGGATATGCAGGGATGGGGCGTTGAATCAGGCCTACCTTCTTCTCTGCTTGCTGCAAGATCAACAATACCTAATTTTTCAGGCATGTGTACATGCCTAATTTTTCTGGCCTCTGGTGCTGCACTGTGGCTTCAACAACCAAACCCCCAAAAAAGGCACATAACAGGGATTAAACTGATAGGAGTAGTACTACTTAACACACCACTCATATCTGGTGTAACAGTAGTGTACATTTAAAACAAAAACAAAAATTCTACTGTAATAGATTGCATAGCAGTTAGTTGTCTGCAAGCGTGTGTGTCAGACCTACAGCGTCTACTCTACCAACTTCTGCAAGTGCACAGTGGCACTCATATCTGTTGTCACAGTAGCTTGGACGCATAGTACCGATCTGTCAAAACCTGTAATGATGAATAAGGTCTAGAGTAGCCTGGTTCCCTTATCCTCTACAGGTTGAGACCTAATGTTTGGGCGACTCCAGACCAACACATGAGTACAAGCAGCACACAAACTCAAAGCCGCCATCCTCCTCCTGGTGCAGCATCATAAGCCACATCAACCACTGCTGTCCTCCTTGCCCCCTCTCAACCATCCGCCACTCCGTCTCTCGCCTTGAGCAGTTCCTGCTCATCTTCCCATAGTCAGGTGCCTGTAAAGGACATGTTTGAGCGTAAGAAGCTAATGTCACAAAGTGCCCCAAAATTGAAGTGATACGACCAACAAAGCATCTTTTTCCATCTCCTGGTTCTAAAAATCCAGGCCTTATACACGCCCCCTGATAGGTGACGTAACAAGTATTAAACTGATAAGAGTAGTACTTACAAACACGCCACTCCTATCTGGTGGCACCTTTGACTGCACGTGCCGTGCCCCAAAATTGAAGTGATACGACCAACAAAGCATCTTTTTCCATCTCCTGGTTCTAAAAATCCAGGCCTTATACACGACCCCTGATATGT
Source organism: Discoglossus pictus (assembly GCA_027410445.1). Taxonomy (NCBI): domain Eukaryota; kingdom Metazoa; phylum Chordata; class Amphibia; order Anura; family Alytidae; genus Discoglossus; species Discoglossus pictus. Next base: position 36,842,788 of record CM050173.1, on the reverse strand, counting down.
GCTGTAACAGGTTTTAAACTGATAAGAGTAGTACTACTTAACACACCTTATAATAATGCAGAGAGAGGCAATGCAGTGAGAGGAGTCTGAAGAAGAGGAGTCAGAGGAGGAAGGTGGCTTTGAGGAGGTGGAAGACCAAACAAAGCAGGCGTCCCAGGGGGCTTGTTGTCACCTTTCGGGGACCCTTGGTGTTGTACGTGGCTGGGTGGAGGAAGAGACCTTCAATTACATCAGTGAGGACAAGGAACGGGACATGGCTAGCTTGGTATCCAACCTTGTGCAAATGGGGAGTTTGCGGTTGTGCAAATGGACTGTTTGTGGTTGTTTGCGGTGCGTTAAACGGGGAGTTTGGTCTGTCACTGTGAAGCGGGCCTAACCCTTACACTACCTGATCGATACAACATCATACCTGATGTTTTAAAGCACGTTATTCCAAACAATTTAGGAATGTTAGGTAATTTATGACCTTTATGGCTTAAAACCAGACTCTGCATCAACTATGTAATTTTCCATGGGAGTTTTGCCATGGATCACCCTCCGGCATGCCACAGTCCAGGTGTTAGTCCCGTTGAAACAACTTTCCCATCACTATTGTGGCCAGAAAGAGTCCCTGTGGGTTTTAAAATTCGCCTGCCCATTGAAGTCTATGGCGGTTCGCCGATGTTCGCCGGTTTGCGAACATCTGCGGCGGTTCGCGTTCTCGGTTCGCGAACCGAAAATTTTATGTTCGCGACATCACTAGCTAAATATAAAAAATTGAAGGAATCTATTTTGTGTTTGAGAGATTGACATCACCGGTATCCCCAGGAAACCAGTTTCTATAGTTTCCTGTACTGGAACCTTGAACAGCTCAGAAGCCACTTGAGAGATCCCTGTCAAGAACAACCCTTGAAACAATTTGGGTCTACAGAGCGCGTCCATTTCGCTATTCTTTCAGGTGTAAGATAGGTGCGGTGTAATACATTAATTCCTCCAGGAGACCCTCCATTTTTCCTCCTCCCAGCATTTTTCCATATCTGCCTCCCAATCTTTGATATAATTATCTTTAATCGATAACTTTGGCGCGTTGAATATATCATAGATTCCACTAATAGATTCCCTTTGCTGTGGGGTTGCTAATGCATATCCGAGACAACCAGGTCCCCTTAGGAAGACCCTGTTATTTAATCAATGTCTCAATAAAATGTCTAAGTATTCTCATTGTGTAATGTTTCTTTAAGGGGAGATGGAATGTGTCAATAATGTGTTTATTGTTCAGAAGTTTACTATCTTTTATCCAATTCCCTACCCTATTTAGGCCTTTGAATTTCCACCAACCCTTTGATGCTAAACTAAGACCTTTCGGGGCCCCAGGATGATTAATTATATGGGTTCTGGGTAAAGGATTTAAAAACAGGGCGTGGTTTCTCGCCCATTTCCAACAGTGTAATGTATGGTTTATAACGGGATGTCTCAGCTTGGAAACCTAATTGGGGATTTTATCCAGCCATACAAGGGTGTCCCATGTCAATGGGTTTAGTAAGTGATCCTCTATAAAAAAAACATGCCGGCTGATGATTATCAGAGTGGGTAATTAGAATGAATGAGAGCTGGGCAGCCCTGTAGTATTTTCTTAAATCTGGGAGCGATAACCCCCCCTCTAGATTTATGTTTAAACATTATGTTTTTATTAATTCTTGCTGGTTTTCCAAGCCAAATAAACTTGCAAACTTTCCTTTGGAAACCCTTTAACTCTGAGATAATAATAGGCAGAGGTATGGATCTGAATATATACCGTATATACTTGAGTATAAGCCGACCCATTTTACCACAAAATACTGGGTAAAATGAGTGACTCGAGTATAAGCCGAGGGTGGGAAATGTGCTGCCCCCCTGTGTCCCTCTTGTGCCCTCTGTGTCCCCCTCTCTCTCCGTGTCTCTTCTCCCCTCTCCCTTCCCTGTGTCTCTTCTCCCCTCTCCCTTCCCTGTGTCTCTTCTCCCCTCTCCCTTCCCTGTGTCTCTTCCCCCCTCCCTTATCACCCTCCTCAACCCCCCTCCTTATCCTCAACCTCCCTCCTCATCCTCAACCTCCCTCCTCAACCTCCCTCCTCATCCTCAACCTCCCTCCTCATCCTCCATCCTCAACCCCCCTCCTCAGCCCCCCATCCTCAACCCCATCTTCAACCCCCCTCCTCAACCTCAACCCCCTCCCCAACCTCAACCCCCCTCCTCATCCTCAACCTCCCTCCTCATCCTCAACCTCCCTCCTCATCCTCAACCTCCATCCTCATCCTCAACCTCCCTCCTCATCCTCCCTCCTCATCATCAACCTCCCTCCTCAACCCCCCATCCTCAACCCCTTACTCAACCTCCCTCCTCAACCCCCCTATCCTCAACCCCCTCCTCAAGCCCCCATCCTCATCCTCCCTCCTCAACCACAACCCTCCTCAACCTCAACCCCCCCTCAACCCCAACCCCCCCCCTCCTCAACCCAAACCCCCTATCCTCAACCCCCCTATCCTCATCCTCTCTCCTCAACCCCCCCATCCTCAACCCCCCTCCTCAACCTCAACCTCCCTCCTCAACCTCCCTCCTCATCCTCAACCTCCCTCCTCATCCTCCCTCCTCATCCTCAAACTCCCTCCTCAACCCCCCTCCTCAACCCCCTCCTCAACCCCCCTCCTCAACCCCCTCCTCAACCCCCTCCTCAACTCCCTCCTCAACCTCCCCATCCTCAACCCCCTCCTCAACCTTCCTCTTCAACCCCCCTCCTCAACCTCCCTCCTCATCCTCAACCTCCCTCCTCATCATCCCTCCTCATCCTCAAACTCCCTCCTCAACCCCCCTCCTCAACCCCCTCCTCAACTCCCTCCTCAACCTCCCCATCCTCAACCCCCTCCTCAACCTTCCTCTTCAACCCCCCATCCTCATCCTCAACCCCCCATCCTCAACCTCCCTCCTCAACTCCCTCCTCAACCTCCCCATCCTAAACCCCCTCCTCAACCTTCCTCTTCAACCCCCCATCCTCATCCTCAACCCCCCATCCTTAACCTCCCTCCTCAACCCCCCTCCTCAACCTCCCCCTCAATCCCCCTCAACCCCAAGCCCCCTCAACCCCCCTCCTCCACCTAAACCCCCCTAAATACCTCCCCCCTCTCCACTCACTTACCTGCTTGTGCTCCGGCCTCCGCTCCTTTACCCGGCCCCGGCGCACATGTGACGTCACATGTAAGCCGCGTCATTAGCATATAACCGGGCAAAGAGGGGTAAAGTGAGGAGGGGGGTTTAGAAAGTTTGGAGGGGGGTTTAGAATGAGGAGGGGGGGATGAGGAGGGGGAGGGAAAGAGACACGGGGGGGTTAGAGAGACACCTCTAAATACCTCCCCCTCTTCCTTTCCTATCACTTACCTTCATCTACAGCTTCGCCTCCGCTCCTTCCTGCGTCGGCACCCGGTATATGCTAATGACGTGACGTCACATGCGCACCACGTCATTAGCATTGGCTGGGTCAAGACGCTGGAAGGAGCGTGGAGGCAGGAGGAGAAGCTGCAGATGAAGGTAAGTGAGGGGAAAGGGAGAGGGGGAGGTATTTAGGGGGGTTGAGGATGAGGAGGGGGGTTGAGGATAAGGAGGGGGGTTGAGGATGAGGAGAGGGGTTGAAGATGAGGAGGGGGGTTGAGGATGAGGAGGGGGTTTAGGATGGGGGGGTTGAGGTTGAGGAGGGGGGTTGAGGTTGAGGAGGGGGGTTGAGGATGAGGAGGGGGGTTGAGGATGAGGAGGGGGGTTGAGGATGAGGAGGGGGGTTGAGGATGAGGAGGGGGTTTTAGGATGGGAGGAGGGAGGTTGAGGATGGGGGGGTTGAGGAGGGAGGTTGAGGATGGGGGGGGTTGAGGAGGGAGGTTGAGGATGAGGAGGGAGGTTGAGGATGAGGAGGGAGGTTGAGAATGAGGAGGGGGGTTGAGGAGGGGGGTTGAGGATGGAGGGGTTAAGGATGAGGATGGGGGTTGAGGATGAGGGGGTTGAGGATGAGGGGGTTAATGAGGGAGGTTGAGAATGAGGAGGGGGGAAGAGACACAGGGAAGAGAGGGGGGAAGAGACACAGGGTAGGGAGAGGGGGAAGAGACACAGGGAAGGGAGAGGGGGGAAGAGACACAGGGAAGGGAGAGGGGAGAAGAGACACAGAAGAGAGAGGGGGAGACACAAGAAAAGGGCACACAAGAGGGGGACACAGAGGGGACAAGAAGGACACAGGGGGCAGCACATTTCCCACACTCGGCTTATACTCGAGTCACTCATTTTACCCAGTATTTTGTGGAAAAATAGGTGCCTCGGCTTATACTCGGGTTGGCTTATACTCAAGTATATACGGTACTTTTGTTATAGATAACAGTAAATCATCTGCAAAAAAGTAACTTTTTATAATCTAATTTTTCAATTAAATTTGTAATCATTTATCACTACTTTAATTTATTCAGAAATATAGGTGTATTTAAAGTGTTATTGCAATCTATTAATTTTGATAGAGATGTCTATTTTTTTTTTAAACTACATTTAAATCTTAATAAATAAAAATAGTTTGATCATATACATTTCTATAGTTTTATTGTAATGTAGATTAACATTTGCTTGGGATATTTGAGTTATAGGAGTAAATTGGTTGCTAACATAGGTCCCCATCTAATTGTCCAAATTGCAATTACATAAGCATGTAATGGAGCCCGTAAATGTTACAGATATTTCATTGGCTACTTTTTGCTACTCGCAAACGATTTGTGAATTACAGGCTCAAAAATGTAACTCCGTCCTATCTCCTCTTTTGATGTTACAAGCCCGCAAATGTTACCAGTGCTAAAGATACCAAATCAATATTTTAATTACAACAATTCAACAAGCCCGCAGTTGCCTTCTAACCTTAAATCACAAATATAGCAAAATTGTTTCAAAACTATTACGGTTCCAAATAGGACTCAATTTTTTTTCCAAAGATGTAAGAATGCCCTAGCAGCCAATAAAAAGACAGTAACCACTTTAAAACAATACAAAACATGGAAGTTCATCAGATATAATTGCACAACATTCTCCAATGAACAAATAACATGTATGTGAAAGAGTGGAATATGCTTGTCCATATGACCCCGGCCTGGGGCCTCATGGTGCTATTCCCCTATGTATTGGAGTTCTGGGTATATGGTGTCATATATGTTGTTCCATGGCTCGGGTCCATTAATGTATCATTGTTCCAATGTATGCTGATTATTACATGTATTACATGTAGGTTGTTGTAATATTATGTGGATGTTTACTCTGAAACTGCTGGTCTGTCCCCAAGGAAGCTAATAAAGTATTGGGCCATTGTCCCAGGGACAGGGGAACCAGAGTGAGAGATACTGGACATAAGGAGTTCATTCTGCACAGAAAGATGTTGCCAGGCATGGAATATATCTATAGGAGATCAAATTAGAGTGACAGGGGTATAATGAAGATAAGCAGGTTATGTAAGCAAATAGAATAGATGGTCTCCAGTATTGTCCCACATGAAGTACTACTGTAAGGTCAACCACCCAGGATAAGATAACTTCCCTTGATGATCAGGTTACTGCACCACAGTGGTATATTACAGGCCTGACATCTTTTAATGGACAGGAGCTCCACTTGGGTATACAGGAAGGTGGTCCCTCTACACATATATGATTGTGAAATACATGTAATGTATGTAAATGTCCCAAAACCTTTACCATTGAAAATACACAGAAACAGTGATAACAGTATAACCAAACATTATTTTATACACAGAGCGCACTCAAAAATGTATAGGATTGTGCATTACTATCATGGGTGTGGTGTAGGCGGATGCCAGGCAAAAGGCTGTTTTGGAAAAAGGAGACACCTAAAGGGTTACATGTATTACTGTATAATAATAATTATGATGTATAGCATCTACTAGGGTCACATGTGGTCACTGCTCCACTGCAACCACAATCTGATGAATACAAATATCATCATACATCACTCCATTTAATAGAAGCAACCAGTAATGCGCATTGCACCTACATCTGGTCTTCATTTGCTCCATTAAACAGATGCACAAACATCTGGACTATGTAATCAAATCATTTGACTTAAAAAGGTGGTCCAAACCTAAAAAAGGCAGAGGACTATAAAAAAAATCTGCATGTACAGTACAGTGCTAAATACTGTAACTGTAACAATATGCCAGCTTATCTGATCTTCATCTGCAAACATTACTAACCATTAGGTAGTTGTCATGATAAATCAGTAGCCATGACCATTAATAATAATGTGTCATCTCACAATGGATGCTTAGCTGTGAACACAGTCAGTGGTTCAAGAGTACTATCACCATCTCTATCTATTTGTTAGCAACATTGATTTCACATTCATTTGTTATACAGGTGTTGTCACATTGAAAATGATTCTCATGATATCATAAGTTGAAAAAATCTAGCCATTAATAAGCAGAGAACATGAAGGTCGCCAGTCATAATCTGTGTTACTTACATCAGACACAAGTACCTGTTGTATTATTAATATTGAGGAGAGTATTACATGCGTCACTAGTGCAAATATCAATAATGGCTTTGTGAGACTTGCAAGTCAAACGCCATAGCTGTATTGGTCTAAATCTAAGCCAACACTTGTCCTATAATTCTGGATATATGATTTAATTAAAATTGTGTGAGCAACACAGTAAATATATTACAATGACTTCATATTTGGAACAATGCTTGCAGATGAAGAAGATGCCTTCATGGTCCTGAATTATGCCTAAAATAAAAAACTAATCATAAATAAGGCCAAAAAAAAAATATATTTTCTCAATGGGCATTCCTCAGTGACCATCAATTGGTGAAATGTTAAACATAACCCTACGTGTCCACAGAGAAAAGTAACATGGTCAATGTGATGGGATGTAGCCATCTCCTTGCAATATATCACCATCACATAGGTCATGATCTGATACTTTGTAGCTAGGATAGATCGTGTTAACATTAAGACCAATAGATTGTCACTAAGGATTGCTGTTGAGAAGGTCCAAAAATATGTGCAGCCCCTACATCCTCCTCCGCCTTTCCACAGGGCCACAACTCCACGTGGTTGAGCGCCTTCTTCCTACTTGATGACGGTTACAGTGGGAGGCATTTCCCTAGGAGGCAGCTGCCACGGAGGTGGTGGAGGCATTGATGGCGTGAGGAGTGGCCAGGCTGAGGGTGTGTGCGTGTGAAACCTCTGCGGTATAGGCGGCGGTGTTGGGAACCAGAGTGATCAGGGTGGCATCAGTGTTCAGTTGGATGAGTGAGCTCTGGTTATCCCATGAATGGAGCAGAATGGCCTGGGAAGACTCCACCATGGGGTGGTACCTCCTCACCTCCCTATAGAGCCTCAGCAGGTTGCTGTCAATGTAAACCTGGTTGGAGGAGATACTGGCCTGGATCCCCTGATTACTTTCCACCAGCTGACGCATCATCTCCCGCTCTGTGGCCTCCGATGGTGGACCTTGGGGTGGAGGTCCGGTCTGTGTGGGCATGTCTGGGTGAGGAGGCGGAGATGGTGGTGGCCAAGTGCAGAGGGGCTAGGGCCCGGCTGGAGCCTGGCTTCCATGTGGTGGTGGGCCTGGTTTTGGGAGCCAGGTTGTGGCACTGCTGGGAGGAAGAGGAGGTGATGGTGGTTGAAAGGCCCATTAGTCCATCCAGTAGGAGGGCCCGGGTGGTGAACAGAGTTGTTGGAGAAGGAGGACAGCAGGTGACCCCACTGCTTAGATGAATTGGTCCTCCTCCTCAGGTCCTCTCCTTGCCTCCTCCTCCTGCACTGGGTCCTGTTGGGCGGGGGCACGGTCTCGCACATTCTGGCTCAACAACTGACCCAGACCTCCTGCCATCTGTAAAAGAGAGAAGAATGGTATATGTCTTAATTATATTGAATGATACATTGTTTTCTGTTTTTCCTCACTATCTGGCATCCTATTGTCTTAAACAGGATGTTTCACTTCACTTGTGCTATGTGTAGCTATCATTTACTAGATGTGATCACATCTTTGGATTATGGGCTTGATTTTTATTGGCTCATAACGTTATCTTGATTCCTGCGGCCTGAATCTGCATAAGCTGCAGTGGGCGCACCCATACATGGACTCTCTATTGGTTGATGCTCGTGTTGTGCCCAATAATTACAGTGATTTGGCAGCTTTCTGGATATAATGACCCATGAATGATACATCTATCCCTTGTTAAATCCAAAGAGCTGACATGTCAGTATCATTGTTGGTCATCATTTACATATGTTGTGTGTTTTCTATGTGTGTGATGTACATGTGGTGGCATGTTGGTGTATCTGATAATTTCCTGACATGGAGGCTGGATCCTCTTGCGCCAACAGGCCTGGAGCTTCAGCGACAGGGACCTGGCACAGCACCTCCTTGAGCACCCTCTCCCATTCGTTGTATTTCACAGTCACTTGGGGGCCACCACTTGGTGCTGTCGCTTCGCTTTCTTCTTTGGCCATCATCCCCTTACCTTGGCCTGGACGTCATCAAAGTGATTCTTCACAGACCTCCCATCCCTTTCTGCAAAGCCCACTGCTGTGACTGTGGCCGCTACCTCCTTCCAGGACTGGGCCCTCTTCCCTCCTCTCTCCTCATTTTATTTTTCAAATTATTATGGAGGGTGAATTAAAAATAAGTGTATATTTTTGATGGGAAAAAAAATTCTATGTGTATTTATTATATGTTAGATGTTAGGGTATAGGTTGGGGAATGGTTGTGTGGATGTAGTGACCTATCTATATGTGTATCTATGTGTATGTATATTATGTGTTGTGTGTTAATATGTGTTTGGCTGTATTAAAAGTAAAATAAGTATATTGGAAATATAAATCAATAAAATCGCAATAACCTGCACTCCAAAATCTCCTAATCTCACTCTCCAAGACCAAAACCACCAGCTCCAGGACCTGCGTGCTAATTTATGAAAATCTACAACACAGTCAAGGGCGGGTGGGTCGCAGCTTTATTATCTCTCCCTGTCAATCATTATTCGTCCATTTTCTATTGGCTCCAAGGGCTGTGGCGCACACTGTAATTATTGTAACTGAGACCACCATGTATTCCAGGCCACAAACAGCTTGTGGCCACAGGAAACGTTTAGCCTTCAAGTCTGTAATTGCGGGCTTGAGTCAATACATCTATATATGTAAAAATGTTGTAATTCACAGACAAACGGTCAGTATGAATGTAATTACAAACTTGGAGTTAAACAGGCGTCATATTTGGTTTATTTATTTATTTATTAATAAATAAAATTGACATTTAGTTTGTCTCCTAGCTTTACCAGCTTGTTCTGTGATCATGTTTATTTGGGTTATCTGATTAATTTGTTTATGTTTAATACAAGGTTGATCTTGCTTCATTACATCATTGTATTGCGTTTTCAATTTATTGAGAACTTTTGATTTCACTGCTTTTTGTTTTGCTTTGTTTTGTTTTTGCTCCCAATTTAATAAAAATGCTTCAATATGTTTTATGTGGGGGCAGAAAACGTATACTAGTATAGTGGGATATTACATATTTATGAATGACTTAGAGGTGGGACTGGAAAGTAGTGTCTCCATTTTTGCTGATGACACAAAGTTATTAAAGGTAATTAAATTGGCTAATTATGTACCTTCCCTCCAAAGGGATTTACATCAATTAGAGAAATGGGCATCTAAATGGCAGGTAATATTTAATATGAATAAATGTAAGGTTATGCATTTGGGAAGGAAACATAGCCCTGCAATTTATAATCTTAATGGCGCAAATATTTCTCTATAAAAAAAGGCGTCTAAGAGGAGATATGATTACTCTATATAAAAACATCCAGGGTCAGTATTAAGATTTGTCAAGTGAGCTTTTTGTGCCAAGTGGTTTTCAACTGACAAGAGGACATCCTTTGAGGTTCGAAGTAAAAAAATTCCACCTTAAAGAAAGAAAATAGTTCTTTACACAGTATGGGTGGTTAATCTGTGGAATTCTCTACCAAAGGAGGTGGTGACAGCGGATTCAATAGATAACTTTAAAAGGGGACTGGATTTATTTCTAATCAAAAAGGGCATTCAGGGTTACCCTGGATAATAAAAGAGAGAGCATTGATCCAGGGATGAATCCGATTGCAGTGTCTGGGGTCAGGAAGGAATTAATTTGTTTTCCCTTTGAGACGATTTTGGTTAAGTTTCACTTGTTTTTTTTTCTGTTTGCCTTCCTCTGGATCAATGAATTAAGAACTAATTTGCACGTTGCAGATCAGAGGAGATCTTAAAATGTTGAACTTGATGGACTGAAAGTCTTTTTTCATCCTCAATTACTATGTAACTCTTTCCAAATATCAACTAGAAATAATCTATCTATATTTTTATTTAAATATACATTTTTGCTTTTATTTGATTTATCTAATTTATTAATAATAGTAAAATTTAAATCACCACCTATAATTATTTAATTTATGTTTTAATTCAAATAGATGTAAACATGTTATGATAAATTTAATAGCATTAATATTAGGGACATATTATGAAACATAAGTATAATCGGAGCCATTCGAAAATATCTACTTTTTTATCTTTATGAAATTAATGCATTTGTACAGTTAGACATTTATGAAACAATATTGCAGTACCATTTGTTATTTGTATTAAAAGATAAATAAAATAGTGGATAATTTTTTGGGAAAATAAATTAATGGATATTTAATCTCTTGTAATAATATTGTAGGTACATTGAATGAATTATGATACTTAGATGTCAAACAACTTTTATTTGGAGCATTAACAACAATTACATTGTGTGAAATTAAGTTTAAATTGGCCATTTAAATCATAAAAAAAAAAAAAAAAAAATCAGAATTTTCAATTCATACACTGTGGAAGACCCCATTATTAGATAGCAAATAAATAATTCAGACGCTAAACTAAATAATGATCTACGAAAAAAATACACATGAATTGAATAACACTCTTCTGAAATTCACAAAGATTGTTGGATTAACTCCACTTATTCCATTTCAATTAATTAAATTAATGAAATCCCAAATTACATATGCCAAAGACGCAAGGGGAGAAACAACCTTAGGTCGCAGAGCTGATTCTCTAACCCGAATCTTCTGGGACAAAATTAGAACATCATAGCGATATAAAGAAAAATCAAAAGAAAAACTAATGGTACATATAGTTTGTTTTATATGTTTTTAAAATATTGTAATGTATTATCTAGTTAGAATGTTCTTATATAAATGCAACAAATAAAATGACACTTGTTTATCCTAGTTACATTCTAGTTACAAGGTCTATATACAACATAGAAAGTGTAAAGAAAAGAAAGACCTTCGTAACCAACAATACATTACAATATGAATGCAAAACCGAAAAAGATTTTGAAGGAATCACAATGTTGTTTATGCTTTAGACTAGGCCAAATAAATTAATGTTTCACTCAGTAGATTGTACGGTTTTGACCTGCAAATCATACTTTATTACTTAACTGAAATGTAATTGACATTGATGATAATAAAAACGATTGAAACAAAAAAATGCATACACTGTGCACTTGGTACACTTTTAATTACACTCTCAATCTGTGTCAAAATCTCTCTTTTGTATACACACCATGTAATAATATATATATATATACTCAATTTCTTAGCAATGACCAGGTACTCTCCTTTGTATTTGTCTGTTTTTATTATTTACATTTTATCATTTCAGGATACAGGTTATCTTTTCAGGATATTCAGTTTGTACCACAGTGATTGCACTTCCACCTTATAATACTGAATGCTTCTATGTTTTTTAAACATTGTATTATAAGGGAATGTACACAAGACACACTTGTATTCTTTGTTATTTGACATAATCTAATTTCTATTGTTACATATTGTATATTTAAGGAGATATGCAAGAGATGTGTCTTTAATTATAATAGCAAACTATACATGGCCCTCTTTCACTCTATTACTTTATCTTATAGGACAAAATTCTTATGTGTCCATATAACTGAAGTATACACATTCTAGTACATTCCTGAGCTTTTAACTAACTCTATTAATTACTTATACTAATGAAGAGTATCTTGTTCCATTTCCAATTCCTGTTCTCAAATTGTCTAATCAGCATTGCACATAAACTAATAACTCCTATGCATGCCGCCCGGACCTGGATCTGACCCTACTCTAGGAAACAGTGTGTGATGTCATCAAGTACCGACACACGCACTGATGATATCACCTAACATTTGTTTTTCACTATTTGCTTCAACAGAGACTAACCAGTGGTGTGTTCTCAGCACCTATTTATAGGGAAAACTCTTCCGTCCTACCCACTAGTCAATCTGATTTAACTTTTTGAATACTGCATTTGTGTTAAAGTTTATCTCCCATTCAGCTTCCCATTCTTCTAATTTATGTAAGTACCTTTGCAGTAAAAGCATTTTATTTTCTGATATCATTATCTTGCAAAATTTTGTATCATCAGCAAATATGTAGACAATACTTTCCAGTCATACCTCAAAATCATCAGTAAATATGTTAGAAAGGGTAGGAAGTAATACTGAACCCTGAGAAACCTCATTTTCCACATTAATCCAGTCTAAGTTCCATTTACAACTTCCCCTCTTTTCTATATTTTTCCCCATTCTCAATCTATCTAAATCTGTACATATATTTATTGCACTACCTACATCCCTTACTTATGCAATAGCCTTCCATGTGGCACTGCATCAAAAGCCTTTCCAAAATCCAAAAATACTACATCCATTGATTTGCCTTCCTTCAAGTTCCTCTTCATAAAAACTAATTAGATCTGTCTGACATTACCTATCACTCATAAATATGTGTTGAATCCTACTTATTATCTTGTTCACATGGATATATTACAGTATACTTTCCCTTAGCAACCCTTCTAAGAGCTTCCCCAAACCTAGCATACAGGTCTATAGTTCACTGGAGATGCTCTTGCTATCATCTTTAATAATGGTATTTAATCTGCTTTTCTCCTCTCACCTGGTACTGAGCCTTTGGAGTGATTTTTGAAAATAGATATAATTGGTTTGGCCATTACAGAACAAGTGATGACTGAGGAATCCCCAGTGGGGATATTCAAAAGATGATTTATTTTCTCAATTTTTTTTTTCTTTCACCTACAGGGGGATAACCCAGAGCAGGGGCAAAGCTGCCACTAGTGCTATTGGTGCAGAGCACTGGGAATACCTACAGGGAAGGGACTTAGGGTTACCAGAGGATGCAAGGGGTACATTTGGAGAGGGGAGTGTGGTAGAAAATGATTTTTGTTTTCTTTTTTTATCCCCTCCCCAGACACATGTTTTTATTGTTGGTTAGTCATTCAGTTGTTATAGACTCTCTGTGACCATATGGACAGCAGCACACCAGGTACATCTTGTGTTTTGTTGTGCTAATTCATAAGGTTTTCCTTGCAAAGATACTGGAGTGATTTGCAAGTCCCTTCTCCAGTAGATTGTAATTAGTCTGACCTTTCTGCTATAACCTGCCCATCATGGGCGACCCTAGATGGTTTAGCTCACAAGTCCCTTGACAACGACAAGGTAGAGATGCAGAAGGGGCCCACAGATTAGGAGGTCCAAAATGATTTAGCTCTTGGGTGCTTTATTCACTAGTTCCCCCACTGAGTGTTGTGAAACTTGTTTAAGTGAAAAGTTATTTGTTTCCATAATGCATTACACTCCTAATCTCTGTTTTCCATGTTCCGTTTTTTTCATATTTAGGTTTTGACCTTAGCAAGTAATGAACGGATATCATTGACTCCTTCTATGCGACTGCTTTTTGAAATCAGCCATCTTCGGGCAGCAACACCAGCAACTGTTTCCAGAGCTGGTATCCTATATGTCAATACACAAGACCTAGGTTGGAACCCGTAAGTAAAAAATGTTTATTTTTCACATTTTTGTATATGTTGTGGCCTTAAATACCTAATTTCTGAGTATTTATATAAATTTATTTGGACATAGCCAATAGATGTTTTTTTTTCAGGGATATCCATTGACAATGTTTATAAAATTATATTTTTTAACTTAAAAGCCATGAAAGATGAATTATTACATTTGCCCTTTGATATATGGTTTGCACAAACAGCGGATTTGAAAACACAGCATAAACTGACATGGTTCACTGCTGTAACACAAAAATGCTAGGCCCCATGTTAAATATTTACTGGTTCTGCAAAATTTTGATATCTAGAATTTTTTATTTTATTCAAATGTCATTGCTTTATCTTCTAAGGGAAGGTAGACATAATATTATTTTACTGCACAACTCTATTTCCTACCTGCCGCCCGCTCTCTAATTCTAATTATCCTGATTTTACACCTGACCTCTTACTGATATCTTTGCTATCTACTTACTACAGCGCACTGTCTTTCCATACCCAGTCACCTTGATGGTATCTTTCCTTTTCCACTCAAAGAAATAATCTATTTATCTCTTAACATATTCTTAGGCACGCGTCCTATATTCGTTCTTTGCCTCACTCTCTTTCCAGCACTGCTACTTTGTTTTTCCACTGTACATTGATTAATCACTATAAACTGAATAGTGATGTATGGATAAATGTAATTGGGTAAAAGAAAAACATGCTGCCTTATAATTGGGACCCTGTGGCTGTTGGGCCAGCCAGCACGGCAAGGTGTTAAGTTATGTTATGCTCCTAATATTGTGAATAGAATAAAAACAAATTCTATCCTCATGATTCTCTCTCTCTCTCTTTCTCTCTCTTTCTCTCTCTCGCGCTCTCTCGCTCTCTCTCGCGCTCTCTTGCTCTCTCGCTCTCTCTCGCGCTCTCTTGCTCTCTCTCTTATTCTTTAGTCATGAGAAGTCTCTGTCAAAGTACATCAGTTTCAATGTCCACATCCAAAGAGCCTGAAAATGCCAATTTTAACCCAAAGCTGCTATTGGTAAACACCAAACCAGAAAGCCCATCATTGCTACTTCCAGTTTCCAAAATCCATGACAAATTAGTGAAATCTTTTGATTTCCTTAGTTTAACTCCAAATACATTTTTGAGCAACTGGTAAAATGGCCAAGCTTAGATATATATATATTTTTTTACTTTTATTTAGATTTTTCGATTTCCGCTGTTCGGCCGTTAACTTCTTATTTTTCCAAGTTCTGATATTTTTGCCCTCAACATTCCGAGATCGGATTCTTTTTTCTAAGTCCTGCGTGCCTCAACTGCTCGCCTCCCTTTGCGAGGCTTGCAGGAGCGCCTTCAGCCTATGTCCTGCATGCTTCAATGCCTCAACTGCTCGCTTCGCTAGGATTGCACGGCAATGAGAGCCATGGGAGCCTTTGGTGCTCATTCACTAAGTCCTGCAAGCTCTGAAGGCTTTAATGCCTTAACGGCTCGCCTCGTGAGGCTTGCAAGCGCGACGACAAATCGCAGTTTGACAATTATAATATGTGATATATATATAAAAAAAAAATCTGGCTCAGTAAAGAGAATAGAAGTGAAAAAGGGAAAAAAGTAGTAGCTGTGTTTATTTTTGGTTAATTTCTAAAAGATTTTGTAGATTACCAGTTTGGTTATTCAAAATAGCATAAAGGAAAAAAATGACCACAGTGGTCCTTTAAATGCAAAATATATTCTTTAAAATGCTGCTTTGTGTCTGATTTAATTTCTTTTTAGTTTTGTTACCAGCTGGATTGAGACTCGCAAAGCACAGTCAGAAAGAGCAAATCTGACCATATTGTTTGACAAGTATGTCCCTTACTGCTTGGAGCAAGTGCGATGTAATTTAAAAACTATAACTCCAATCTCGGAGAACAGCATGGTACAGGTAAAGGCGATGCTTTCTATTTTCATGCGTTTTATAGAAAAATTATCCTTTACTTTCTAAAATAACTGCACATTAAAAGTTATGTTTATAAGAGGAACTAAGAACTGTCTCAATAAATGCAACGTACACAAGTTTAGTTCTCACTTGTACAAGTAATAAAGACATACGTTATTCCTAGGCTCGGCTTATCACAGGAGTGAAGTACATACCACAACTTCTGGCCCAAGTCATTGAGACCTCAAATCTCAATTTGAAATATAAGTTTGTGGATGTTTTATATATTTATTGATTACTAAATTTATCATACAAACCATTAGAGAACGCTACCTAGTTATTAAACAACAAAATCTAGAAAATGAAGATTGGGAACAAATATTAGAGACAACAGCAAAATGCTCACTTATTGTGACATTTAATAAACATGCTTGTAAAATGTTGCTTTGAATATATTAGGCTTCTACAGTACTAAAGAGATATTATCCATCCATCAGTGAATTATGTTTTAGGGATTGTAGAGAAACTGGAAATTGTAAACACATTTGGTGGATATGTTCAAAAATAGAAAGAATATGAAATAATAGCGAGGGGAGAGGGAGGGAGAGAGGGAGGAGGGAGAGGGAGGGAGAGAGGGAGGAGGGGAGAGAGGGAGTGAGGGAGAGAGGGAGAGATGAGGGGGAGAGGAGGGAGAGCGAGAAGGCAGGGAGAGAGGAGGGAGAGCCAGGAGAAGAAAGAGGGAGAGAAAGAGAGGGAGAGAAAGAGAGAGAGAGGCTGAGAGAGAGAGATGCTGAGAGAGAGAGATGCTGAAAGAGAGAGAGATGCTGAAAGAGAGAGAGATGCTGAGAGAGAGAGAGATGCTGAGAGAGAGAGAGATGCTGAGAGAGAGAGAGAGGCGGAGGATAGATAGAGGAGGCGGAGGATAGATAGAGGAGGCGGAGGATAGAGAGAGGAGGCGGAGGATAGAGAGAGGAGGCGGAGGATAGAGAGAGGAGGCGAAGGATAGAGAGAGGAGGCGGAGGAGGCGGAGGAGAGGGGGGAGGAGGCGGAGGAGAGGGGGGAGGAGGCGGAGGAGAGGGGGGGGAGGAGGCGGAGGAGAGGGGGGGAGGAGGCGGAGGAGAGGGGGGAGGAGGCGGAGGAGAGGGGGGAGGAGGAGGAGGAGAGGGAGGAGGAGGAAAGAGGGAGGAGGAGGAGTTGAGGGAGAGGGGGAGAGAGAGAGAAAGAGAAGGTGAGAGAGAGAAAGAGAGAGAGAGAGATAGGGGGAGAGAGGAGGAGGGATAATAATAATAATATAATTCATATAAATATAATGTTCACGATGGGTGAGGCGGCAAAAGCTCTACATCCACTGCATCCACTTCTTTTTAAGAGGTTTAAAAAATGCTGATGAATATGACATACCTTGCCATGAATGTGACATTTACAATTGCTTTCAGTACTGTGATGTGGTCAGGATCAATGCTATTGATGACAATTGTTTGGGGTGTGGCTAGCCCTTTAATGGCAGATGCATTTGGACACCTGTTTTAGATCATGTGGGTTTCCTGATTGGCATTAACCTCTTGAGTCTGTTACCATTACACTTGATATGTTATGTGGAGGTGTATTATTTCCAATAGTAAATGTTCCCAGATGAAAACAGACTCACACATTATGGTTTTGAAAAATATTTTTAAATGAAAAATATGTGCCTATGGGAATGTTAAGTATTATTTGCTAATGCATTTTTATGCTTTTTTATACATTTTTGTACAGTAATGTCTCTTTACCAGCATTTGTCAGGCTGCTGAAAGGCTTTTTAGAGCCTGTAATAGTGATATTCAGTACACTTAACTTTTTTTTATATTCAGCTACCACAAGGTCTTAGCTTCACTAACTTGTGTGACGTCCATGAAAATCTAATTGTGTTCACCTTTGAGTGAAAATAAACAGCAGAACATAACTTGATAACACTGGTCGTTTCAGAATATTTTGCGGTGCTCTCTGCAGCCCTGTTAAAAACACTTATATTTATTAGCAGGTTACTGGGGCCCTTTGTCTACTACTTTCTCAGGATGGTTTGTGCTTGTAAACCTATGGGCTTTCCATTAAACCAAATGAAACTACAGTATTGATAGAAGCTTCTTGTACAGGAAACAAAATGTCAAATTGGTCTACATTATCATTGCATATAAACATAATAAACTAGAGCCCATATTCATTTTGGTTACATTCTAAAACAACATTTTCACTATATTCAGGTGTAGTTATTAAAAAGTGAACTTTTAAATGTGGTGTATAAAGTATATGTATATTTACAACTAATACTGTAATTCTGTTTCCTCCATATAGACATTGTGTTCTTTATTGGATTGTCTTCTGACTGCTGAGAATACACCTCCAGATTCCTCCCGTGAACAATATGAGATTTATTTTGTTTTTGCCTGTGTCTGGGCATTTGGTGGAGCTCTCTTCCAGGATCAGGTTAGAACTAATGTTATGCAATGTTTTGTCATGATTATGTTGCTTTGAAATTTGGATAGAATAATTTATTGATGCACTGCAATTTTCAGGTTTATCTTTTTTTTAATTTAGATATGTAAGCATTTATATGTTTTGAATGTGAAGAACAAGAGAGTCTAAAGCTCAATGAAGCACAAGACACATGATTAAAATCTGTGTTGACTTGCTATGTAGCATTAACTGTTTCATATGTGTTTGATATGGAATCCTCATTTAGAATAGTATAACCCTTTCAAAATATGAAATACTGTCTAGAATCTCCCTGGATTGGTGGGAATCCAGCATATGTGGTTGACTTTCTACTAAATGCAGAATAGGATTAGGTGGAAAGGCAGAAACAATTCTGGAAACAAAACATTATAGTAAGGAAACATGGAAGATGTTGTGAATAAATAGACCAGAAGCAATTTATAATCAATATGTGATAACCTTAAATAGACTTTCAAGTTGCTGGCCTAGTTTTTCCAATGGTTGTTGCGTTTATGGAAGTTTTTTAGACAGCCATACTCTACCAAAAACGGGGGGAATCTGACATCCAGTCTGTAAATCTCTTCTGTCAAGAAGTTGCATAAAAAGCTATATGAAGACTGCAAGACCTGAAGCAGATCTGAGAACGATAACTTGGTGCTCATTATGTGCATGCGTTGGTGGCAATCTCTGTAATTCACTGGACTGAAAGCACGTGTTTTCAGATTTGGGTCCAGGAAAAGCCCTGACAGTGCTTTCTTCCCCATACTGGCTAACTCTGGTACTCTGAGAACCAGGCTTAGAAGAATTATCATGGTAAATCCCATGGATCTGTTCAGTATCATGTTAGATGTAGGTGTGTCATCAACAAATCCAAGCCCAATGGATGAGATACTGCGACTGATGACCTCTAATGCATGAGTCCGGGATACAAGAGATTATATACATTTCTGTACCACCCACTGTAACAGGGGTGAGAGACAGTTGACATCGGTCAGGAAAAGTGTCCTTCTTAGTGATTTAGAGAAAAGACATATGGAAAATAGGATGAATTATATCACATGCAATATAATGTACACATCCTCTTATATGCACTCTCTCATTCACATGTATGCACTATCAAGCATGCATTATTTTGCACTCATTATCTCACACAAACATTTGTAAGCATAAACTTTCATGCACACATGCACTATCTCACACTGTCGCATACATGTGCAAGAAGTCTCACACATATATTATAAAACGCAAACTGTTATGCATGTGTACTTTCACAGACATCCATGCACACACTTTACACATTCTCTCATTCTCTCGCAGGTTCTTAGACTCTCTATCACACCTTCTTTCACAAATTCTCTCAGTCACAAATTGTTTCTACATTAGCCTGTGTATGTTGGTCTGAGGACAAATGAATATGCTTATATGTCGACTACAATGTGTGTCAGGGTGAAGCAGAGAGAGAGGTCTAAGCTAAAGAGATCCTATCATTACTTAAATTAGCAAATACAAGGACAAATATTAAATACCAATGACAAAATTAAAATATTTAAAAATCCAGTTTTTGAGCTTGTATGTGAAAATGTAAATCAAATTACAGGCATTCCAAATATGAATGTTCTCTTCAATTGGGGTCATTTCTTTGTCTTGTAGATGAAAATGAAATATGTCCAAAGGAAGAAAATAGGAAGCTATTTAGAAAGACTGTTCAATGTAGCGTACAAGGTCAACTCCTTAATTTCATTTTAAATGAGCTCAAGTACAGAGAGTATTCCTGAGTCAGGCGGCATGATCAACATGTTCATGTTACCAGATTTCTGAAATTTTGTTTTAATATGAAATATTTAAAACATCAATCATAAGAAACCATTTTTAAGTGTACTGATTTTTATGAAAGATGACTGTGGATCACAAAGCACTATTCTCAGTGTAAAGAATGGCGAAGAACAGATCATGTAACATTAAGTGTAAGACTCCATTTTAACAGTATCTGATCTGGTTATCACCTACCCACCCATTACAGCCAACCTTATCAAGCTTCCCTCACTCAACTGCAACTGAGATTATACAGGATAAAAACATGATTGAACACAATTAAACATCACCACTGACAGGGACAATCAAAGCAAGCATAGTTTACCTTTATATTAATTTATTCTATTGCTTTGTGCTTACACATTGTGTCACAATGTTTCCTCACATCTCCTTATTTTTTTATAACATCCTGCCTCTTTCTCCACATCATGTGTCCAACATTATAACCAGCTCACCTTCCCTTCCCTGCTCTCCTCTGCTTTTCTATGCTCCCATGAGCTCCTCTTCTTCCTCCAGTCCCAATTTCATAACTCCCCTAATACTCAAAAGCAGAAACGCTTCTATAAATGCCATTCCCATCTCTTCTCACTCACTCACACCTTCTTCTGCTGGCTGCCGGTAATATATGTCGCTGACCCAGGCCCCTCATTGATTGTCCACCTTATATCAGCCATGTTCAGCCCCCAGGGCAGCAACCACCCAAAGCCCCCATAACTTAATACCCATCATCTGTCACCAGTCTTTCCATTTGCTCTTCGCATGCCTCCTCTGGAATGCAAGGTTTATTGGCAATAAACTCACTAACACTCATAAATGATTTTTTTCCAACTCTTTCAAGCTAATGACTATCACTGAGACTTGGCTCACGCCATCCAAAACTGTCTCCCCTGTGGCACTATCATATGGTTGCTTTCACTTTCATGACACACCTAGGCCTAGGAATAAGCAAGTTGAAGGTGTGGGCATATTCATTTCTTCTTGTTTCACATTTCACTGCATTCCTCTTGTTCCCTATCTCCAATTTTCTTCTTTCGAAGTTTCACACTATCCGCTTATTCTCACTCATCACTCTGTGAGTTGCTGTGATCTATTGCCCTCCTGGACCATTCTCTCAATTTCTGGGTGGCTTGCTGCCTGGCTCCTTCACTTTCTCTCCTCCAACATACCTCACGTGTTCTTGGCGATTTCAACGTTGCCACTGACACTCTCATCTACCCTACAACTGCACAATTACTTGCACTTACTTTTTGCCTTGGCCTCTCACAATGGGCAGAATCCCCAACTCACTGTGATGGACACTTCCTTGGCCTCATTTCTCCAACCTCATCATCATCTCCCCATTCCCTCTTTCTGATCACCATCTCCTAACCTATAGCCTGACCTGCCACTCTCTGCCCTTCTCCACCCAGCCACCAGAACCCACAGAAATCTCCAAGCACTTGACCCACAAATTTTTTCTAATGTGCTACAACCTCTTCTGAGTCTCCTTACCATACACACTTGCCCTGAGATTGCCACCACACAACACTGACTACACACTCTTTTCCCCATACCCACACGCAGACGCTCTCACTCTCACTTACAACCATGGCACACCCAATCCCATATCCATTATGAAATTATTTGACCCTGTAACTGAGGATGAACTTTCTATAAACCTCCCGTCTTACAATCTGCCCACATGATTCTATTCCATCCTTACGACACTTATCCCAGCTCTCACACATCTTTTCAACCTTTCCCTAAACACTGCAAATTTGGATACCATCTTGAAAACATGCCATAAATGCACTCATTTAAAAAAAATTTCATCTGTTCCTGCTTCTACCCCATCATATCTCCCTATCTCTATACTTCCCCTGGCTTCTAAACTGCTTGAGCGTATTGTTTACCCAACTTTTTTCCTCCAACATCTTCCTTGACCCCTTCCAATATGGCTTCCGGCCCCAACACTCCACAGAGACAGCACTCACAAATAGTCACTAAGGACTTGTTCACCACCAAGTCCAAGGGTAATTTTTCGATTCTAATTTTCCTGGATCTCTCTGCTGCCTTTGATACAATGGACCACCCTCTTCTTAACCAAATCCTCATATCTTTTGGTATCGTGACACTGCTCTCTCATGGTTCACATCTTATCCAGGAAATTGACCATTTAGGGTCTCTTTCTCTGTCCCCTCTTCTTCGCCTCATGCTCTGACTACTGGCGTTCCCCAAGGATCAGTCCTCTCTCCTCTCCTTTTCTCAATCTATACATCCTCCCTTGTAACCCTAATAAAATTGTATGGATTTCAGTATTATCTATATGTAGATGACACAAAAAATCTACCTCTTATGGCCAGAACTATCCCCTCTCTTTTAGCTTGAGTTGCCAACTGCCTCTCTAGCATATTATCCTGGATGTCCGCCCATCAACTCAAACTCAGCGCTTCTTATCTTCCCTCCTTCTT
Organism: Discoglossus pictus; assembly: GCA_027410445.1. Classification (NCBI taxonomy): domain Eukaryota; kingdom Metazoa; phylum Chordata; class Amphibia; order Anura; family Alytidae; genus Discoglossus; species Discoglossus pictus. The sequence continues at coordinate 36,820,231 of CM050173.1, read as the reverse complement.
CCACAGCTCCCACTCCTAAAATATTTCTCACTGTTGCTAATGTCATCATCCATTCCACTTCCCAGGCCCATTGTCTTTGGGTTATACTGGATCCTGCCCTCTCTTTCCTTCTTCAGATACAGCTAATCACAAAATCATGTAATTTTAACCTAAAAAATATCTCAAAAAAGATTTCTGGTTCACTCTCTCATCATAACCCACCTCAACTATTGTAACTCTCTCATTGCTGGCCTCTCCATCACTGTCTGTTCCTCAGCTCCACCCTTTATGCTTTTGGGTGGGGGGTCCTTTAACCACATGGGAGTCTAGAGTTGCTATATCAGAGTTGCTATATTCAAATACTCAATTCTGATTGGTGAAATATACTGGATATATATTCAGAAAGACAGGCATAGTCAGAAAGACCCTAGATGGCGGGGAGCTCCTCAGAGAAGGAGCTCCATTCATTTTTTTTTTATTCATTTGTTAGAGCAGTAGGTTTTATTTGCTGGGCCAAAAATGAAAAAAGGAGGGTCAAGCAATATTGAATAGGAGGAGCTCTGTTAGGTCTTTAAAGGCAGAGGCCCATTTCCACTGGCTGAAGATGAGATCTAATCCTTTCAATCAAGACAGAACTGATTCTTCTATTAATAGATTTGCCAGCTTATTCATGGTCGACGTCTGAGGACAAGGGCTTCAATGGTCATTGCTGGAGGGCATCAGATAAGTATAGGTAATGTTTTTCCTCCTTCAAGGTGTAAATATATATATTTTTTTTTTTTGTTTTAAATTTTAAGTTTGTAGTGTTAGCGTATATGGGCATCCTTATGAGCCCCCATGGGGTGTAGGGGTCCATAGGGTCTAATATGGACCCCTGTGGTGCTAGAAAGTGGATCCCTATGCGACAGTCATTAAGGACCCCACATTGCACAGAAGTTAACGTTAGATGCCATTGGGGTCCATAAGGATGCACAGGAGTCCATTAAGTGGTATGGGGGTTGGCAACCTACGGGACGCCCCATAAAGGCACAAAATGTTACCAGAAAGCCTAGATGGCTAAAATACAACAATATGAAGGTGCTAACACCTTAACTGTGTCCTCAGTCATCCGCTCTGGATAAAGTAGGTACATCCCTGTTGATTGAAGAAGTTGATTTTCTTCTACCTTGACTGAAGACCCTGGACCTCCTCTTTTGCCCACGGAAAAAAACCTGAAATAAGCTAAACTAGTGGAGATCCTCCTCTGAGGAGCTTTCCCACCGACTAATGGCTTTCTGACCATGCCCTCACCATATAAACTATGTATATCGCTTCTGGTTAGGCTGAAATATTATTGCATGATATAGTGTTATACCTAGTGTTTTCTGTCTGTTTTTTGTCTCTTTCCCCCTCTTCCTCCCGTGTCTCTTTCCCCCCTCTCCCTCCCGTGTCTCTTTCCCCCCTCTCCCCGTGTCTCTTTTCCCCCCTCCCCCATTTCTCACCCCTGCATCTCTCTCCCCCTCTCCCTGCAGTGTCTCTTTCCCCCTCTCCCTCACTGTGTCTCTTCCATCTCTCTCCTCCCATGTGTCTCTTCCCCCCTCCCTCTCCTGTGTCTCTTCCCCCTCCCTCTCCTGTGTCTCTTCCCCCCTCCCTCCCCTGTGTCTCTCCCCCCCCCCTCCCCTGTGTCTCTCCCCCCCCTCCCCTTGGTCTCTTCCCCCCTGACATTTTTTCCAAGCCTGTAACTCGGAAGCCGTTCAGAACCAACAAAAAGACACCAATTGAATAGGAAATTAGCTTGTAACCTCACTTACGGGCTCACTGCCTCTCCTCCTGTGCCCACTGTGGCCCTCGCCTGCCTTCCCCCCCTCTACCTTGTGGGCAAGAGGCCCAGGGAAACAGGTGAGGGCCGTAATGGGCGCAGGGAGAGAGGAGAGAGCTGGTAAGTGAGGTTTCAAATATATATATATGTTATATTTATATGTACATATATACATATATAACTATAATAGTTGTGGATGCAGGGAACCCATATAACACATATTCTAATTGTCAAACTGCGATTTGTGGTCATGCTTGCGAGCCTCGCAAAGCCAGGCGAGCCGTTGAGACATTGAAGCCTTCCGACCTCGAAGGACTTAGGCAATGAGCGAGAAAGGCGCTCATTGCCCTGCAAGCCTCGCAAGGCGAGGCGAGCAGTTGAGGCATTAAAGCACGCGGGACTTAGGCTGCAAGCAGTTGAGGAACGTGGGACTTGGATCAAAAAATCCGACCTCGGAATCTCAGGGGCAAAAAAATCCAACCACGTAAAAATACAAAGTTAACGAACCGCGGAAATCGAAAAAGACGAAAAACAAGAAAAATAATAAAAAATAGATTAAAACACACTCACACACAGCACAGGGGGAGAGCCAGGAAGCCTGGGAGTGAGGTTGCAAGTGATTTTGAACCTTATTTGCCGTTTTTAAACCAGCATCTCTCCCCTGTCCCTTCCCTGTGTCTTTCTCCTCTGTGTGTGCACTGAATGTTTGTGTGGCGTGCGCTGACTGGTGTTTGTTTTATTCTCAAAGTCCTGTGTGCCTTTCATCCAGTTTTAGATTTTTTTACGTTTTTCGTCCGCCATTTTTTTCTACTTTTGCCTATTATATTTTTATAACACCATCTCATAGGAGGCTTCAATGCTTTTATATACTTTTTTATTGTTTCCTCGCCAGTGCCCTATAACCTCTGGATTTCAGGATTCCTAGTCTGTGGTCTTTGCTAAATAGCTTCCCCGCTTTAGTCTTTCTGAGTCTGGATCTTTCTCTCCATCTTCAGATCCTTCCGCTCATGTGCAATTCCAGCAGCACCTCTGGAAAACTCTCTCTGTCTCTGCTGCAACACTGCTCCTCTGGGTTCTAGGCTACAACTCTTCCTCATAGTTGCATCACTTCTCTAGCCCAGCTGCAACTGATTTCTAAACAGATTGTCCCAGCCTGTTCACAGCTTCAGCCACATTATGATGTAATAGAGCCTTTTTTAACTCCTGCAGTGCTGGATTGGGCAGATGCCTCTATCCAGCCTCAGGCTCACATATCTGCCCTCCAGGACTCCCCCATACATTTGCACGACTTTGTCCCATACCCCCCCCCCCCCCTCAGCTCAATACTAGAGGATTGAGCGACTTCAGCCGAGACACAGAAAATTCTGCACATTGCAACCACATGATGTCGTCCTCCTTTAACTTTTGCACTGGTTAAACTTTCTTGTAGCTGCTGGACCTTCTGCTCTTCCAGCACTTTCTCTATTCCATAAAAGCTCCTGGTCTATGCTTTGCATAGCAGATTTCTGAAGACACTGTTCTGTATTCTGCACATTACCTTGTGTATGCAGTTCCTGATCACTGTCAGTCTCCTCTAGACAACATTCTACTGAGCCAACTGTGTCTCCAGTTCAGAGAGTTTGGTCACCCTCTGCTCTTGTGGAGTATGCACCAGCAGCTTCTTCTCTATCAGAGCAGCTTCACTCGCTGTCTCTTCTATCTGAGAGTGTACATCATTTTTATTATTATTATAGTTCATTTATAATATGCCAACATATTCCGTAGCGCTGTACATAAGTTAAGTTCAGACAAAGATAAATACAAATTAACAAATGGCAAAGGAAAGAGGGCCCTGTCTTTGAACTAGGATAGAAACTCGCAGACTTACAATCTAAGTTATAGTGAGTGGTAAAAGAGGGTGAGAGAGGTGATAAGCGTGTTAGGGTGGAAGGTGATACGCTTCTTTAAAGAGATGCGTTTTAAGTGAGGTTTTAAATGTTTTTCTTTAGAGAGATGCGTTTTAAGTGAGGTTTTAAATGTTTTGAGGCAGGAGGATAATCTGGTGGAGTGAGGCAAGGAGTTCCTTAGGGGCAGCACAAGAAAAGTCCTGGAGGCGGGAGTGAGAGGAGGTGACGAGTTGTAGAAAGAAGAAGGTCATTAGCAGAACGAAGAGGGCGGCTGGGGAAGTATTTGGAGATGAGAGCAGAGATGTATGGGAGAGCGTTATTGTTGAGGGCTTTGTAAGCTAGGGTCATGATTTAAAATGTTATTCCTGAGGCTAAGGGAAGCCAGTGGAGTGATTGACAGAGAGGTGATGCTGAGACTGAACATTGTGTACGGATGATAAATCTAGGAGAGGCATTCATAATGGATTGAAGTGGAGATAGTCGGGTGGTGGGTAGGTCAACCAGAAGCGAGTTGCAGTAGTCTAGTCGAGAGATGACGAGAGAGTGTATTAGGAATTTAATTGTGTCTTTTGTAAGACCGTGACTAATTCTGGAGATGTTTTTTAGATGGAGAAGACAATATTTAGTTAGTGATTGTATGTGAGAGATGAAAGACAGAGCGGGGTCCAGTAGAACTCCAAGACAACGGGCTTGGGAGGTGGGAGGTGGGGGTGATGATGTTGTTGTTGACAGTGAGAGAGATGTGAGCAATTTACGCTGTGGGAGAGGGAGGGAAGATTAGGAGTTCAGTTTTAGACATGTTGAGTTGGCTGTGTAGCTTTCGTTTTTCCTGCTCCTGTAGAGATTCTCCTCCTTTAAAATGCACTTTGTTCTCTTTTGCGCTTCTAGCAATTTCTATGTTTGCTCCTCAAACTTCTCTTGGTCCTCCACGATTTTGTAACCCTGTCTCTGTATTATGGCTGTCTGTGAGGGAGGGCTGTCGGGATCACAATTTCCATGGGATTCATGCCTGTGTTCTGCTTTAATGATTCATTTTCCACAAGCTCAATCTCTAGATTCTCAACTTTCACATTCACTTTAAGAAGAATTTCAGTTTCCCATTAAAATCAAGACGTTCTTCCAGTGGATTAACACTAGCTGGAATCGTCTGTTCGATCTCTCCTTTCTCTGGGTCTGAGATAGTTGTCAGACATTTCCTTTCTAGTGTCATACTCCACCTTTGGAGCAATCACGAGGGACAGATGACTTGGTCTGTCTGGGTTACTTATGGACGCTTCTTCATCGCTTTTCTCTTTTAAGGTTTCTGCACTGCTCTGGGTTCATGTCTTCCTCAGTATCTTGAACAGCATCCTTTATACGGAGGATGGTTTTGCACCCAGTGATTAACTGGCAATTTGTCCATTGACCGTTACTTATGGCATTTGTCATGATTACCTCTTCACTATGATTAAGGTGCCATGGGAAAGGCTCTTTGGCTACTTCAGCCTTCTCTTTAGCTGCATTAGTAATTTCCTTCACTCTGTCGCTGCTGCTCTGCCTTTCTTTGACAATATCATCAAATAAGTGCCCTATAACCTCTGAATTTTAGGATTCCTAGTCTGTGGTCTTTGCTAAATAGCTTCCCCACTTTACTCTTTCAGAGTCTGGATCTTTCTCTCCAGCTTCAGATCCTGCCTCTCCAGTGCAATTCCAGCAGCACCTCTGGGAAACTCTCTCTGTCTCTGCTGCAACACTGCTCCTCTGGGTTCTAAGCTACAACTCTTCCTCAGAGTTGCAACACTTCTCCAGCCCATCTCCAACACACTGCCTCTCTAGGCTCTAGCTGCAACTTCACTTTAAATAGACTGTCCCAGCCTGTTCACAGCTGCAGCCACATTATGACGTAACAGAGCCTTTTTTAACACCTGCAGTGCTGGATTGGGGAAATGCCTCTATCCAGCCTCAGGCTCACATATCTGCCCTCCAGGACTCCCCCATACATCTACACGAGTTTGTCACAATATATATATATATATATATATATATATATATATATATATATATATACAGTATATATATATATATATATATATATATATATCCCCTATAATAGTTGTGAGCATGCAGGTTGTTGCTAAAACTGCAGGCTCGCATAGCGAGCCCGCAGCCACTGCAGCCCTGGCGAAGTGAGGGGCAACTGTGAACTTTAGGCCCGCAAATGCGGAACCCCGCGAAGCCGCATTTGCGAAGGTGGAGGCTCCCACCTCGACCGCAAAATTTACGGACTTAGCATCCAGAAATATGAGCTGCGGGACTTAGAAAAAAAAAACACTACGACCTCGCAAAAATACGACCTTAGCGTTCGAAACCCGCTCACATGAAAACATTAAATACACAATAAATACACACAACAAACACATAAAAAGCTTACCCACAGCAATGGGGGGCACCGAGGACCTCTGAAAGTGAAGTTACACCTGAATGAAAGTAGGAATTTATGAGTTTAGACACCCGAAAATCCCCTAAGCGAGAGAAAAAATGGCCGCCGAAAAAAAACGAAAACGAGGCTACAGGACCCTAAACACGCAAAACACCAAGAAACACATACAGATTTTCCGAAAAAGCTGTACGAGGTCCAACATCAAGGACTCAAAATCAGCCACAGCTGCGTACCACATAAATTAGCCGCCATTTTACAACACTAACTTACACAATGCGGAAGTACCCGACTACACTAACGGCTTCCCCTGGTGCACGCACACTATTTACACTACACACTGCACACATTGCTGATTTACACAGCAGCTCCACAACAATGAAAACACACATTGTATGCTGCAGCACCATGAACACAGATTGTCAGCTCTTCAACACAATGCTTCCTGCATATATTACTTCAAAATAGGTAAAGTATGTTAATTTATTCATTTATTAATTATTTCATTAGCATACAAAAAAACACCGCCAACGCTGCTCATAGCACACAAACAACCAACAGCCTCGCAATGAGCGACCAAGGATCTCGGAACACCAACTAAATTAATGTTGCAACCAAACACCATTACCTGCCTTATAATTTTATTGCCGTAATTTTTTGACGGGCAAATCCCTTGTGTATATATATATATATATTTATGTGTGCGTATATATATATATATATATATATATATATATACACACATACAGTAAACTCCCGGTTATCCGGCACCCACAGCCGGGATTGCCTATTGCTGGATAAGTGTAGTTACCGGTTGCTTGAGAGTCACTATTTAAATAGGCCTAAATATCCCTAAACCCCATAGAAAACATTATACTATCTATTAAATAACTACTGCTAATGAATCTGAGTCATTTAAAGTGAAAAAAATAAACAAAACAAAAAGTTGATTTAAAAAAAAAAAAAAATGTAGAAGCCACTTGAGCCGGCTCAAATGCTGGTTTGTTGAGAGTCTTTGTTAAATGGGGCAGGTGCCATTTGCTTGAGTCCTGGTTGGTTGAGTGCCGGATAATCAAAAGTTTACTCTGCATGTGTGCATATATGTATGTATATGTATATATATAAATATAAATATACATATATATATATATATATATATATATATATATATTTACTCATATACCAATTTTTATATGTTACCATTTACTCATTCATGTCCAGTGTAAATATGTGCTGTACCTTTTCAAACCGAGACTACAAGTCACTGCAATGTGAATCCACTTTTATCTTGGACCGAAACATAGACTGCATCGTAAAACTATGAGAAACTTTTATACTACACCAGATGCCACATATATGGGTTTCCACACTGTAGATATTCACGGGGAAACAGCAGACATGGTGTATGACTGATTTTTTTGCGGTTATGGGGGCTTTATAATTTATACATTTTTCATATTTCTTTGTTTTATTACTATTATTCTACTGTATTTAAATCTTTAATTTTCTTCAATAAAATATTTAAACATTGCTGTGTTTTGTATTTTATTTTACATACATACATACATATATATATATAGTGCAAACAATAAATAGTACATTAGTGTTTTAATTTGAATGTCTGAAAAATAAGTTAATATACTTATTTCCAGCTCCAATTTTTCAGAAATACAGTTAATACACTGGGAAAACTGGACGGGGACATGCAAATATGACTTCAATGCACGTTCACTCTCAAATCCAATGACCATTTTAAACATGGCTCCTTTTTTATGCTTATGCACTCTGTTTTTCACAGCTTAACGCACAGCAACGGATTGGATTATGCACAAACCAGGACACTTTCCCACATACAGAACTGTTTTACAGTTACTGCCGATCATCAGTGTGGGGCGAGTGCCTGGTTTGTGTGTTAGATATTTGTAGATACTACTTCACTACAGCAATCATTACACATATGGTAGGCTGAGAGTGAGAGAGAGTAGAGTAACAGTGTCCAGTAATCCAGATAAATAGTCAGAGTATGGTAGTATATAATGATATATATATATATATATATATATATATATAGTAGTGGTGTGGCCTGTTAAGGGCGAGTAAAATTGAGGAGATAGGGGTGGGAAGGTGTGGCTCTGAAAGTGTGTACACAGGTAGAAAGCGGGCATGGATTTATAGAGGGTTTAGGGAGAGAGTAATTAACCTGGACATTTGTGGTCAGGCCCCTCTCCTCCATAGCAGTTGTGTGGCCTGTTGCTACGCCATCATTGTCATGCTAAGATAGCCAAAAAGCCACTAGGTTATTTATTATGTATAGAAAATGCTAATAGAATTTCAGCTTGAGGATTAGGGATGTATCTACTGTAGCAGTTTGACTTCCAGCGCTCCATAGCCTGTATGATGATAGCGGGATTTTGATTTTTTGAAGCTGATGAAGCCTCTCCTATTCGGAAGGAGTGACCTTAGTATTTGAATGGGTTGATTCCCAATCTAGTGAGAATGAAACATATTTAATGAACGAACATAGTAGTTGAGAGTAGTTGACTTGAGATGTTAAGTAGCGGGTGATGAGAAGGTGTGTCAACGAGAGTGGTCATAAGTGAACAAAGTATAGTGACTGGGCAGGTAGCATCGTGAGTAGTGTAGTAGGTGATAGACACAGGTGTGTTGCTAGTCTTAGTAGAGTGCAAGAGGAGTGAGCAAGTATCGTTAGAAAAGGTGAGATTGTGTTTTGTAAGAAATCGAGGTTGTGAAGATGAAATAGTAAAATCACAAGGACGAAGAAAACCAAATGACTGCAGATTTAATAGTAAGAGCAGTTCTAGGGTAAAAAGGATTGTGAGAAAGCAAAGTGATGATACGTATGAAGATATCACCAGTGATAGGAAGACAATTGATTTTGTGTTCCTGATTTTGCTTAGACCTTTGAGAAATAGTTTTATAGGTGAGGTCCCAATGAAGGATTCATTTTATGGTGGTAAGGTGTAATTTAAAATAACGATGACAATGGCTGTCAAAGGCAAGGGAAATCCCTAAGGAGAGACATGGTAGAGGGATCTGGATATATGAGCATTTTCAATACTTCGTAAACTTTTAGAAATTGAGTAATATATTGAATAGGCAGAGTCTCCCAAGAATTCTACCAATCATTTGTAGCGGTTAGCGGAGGAATGATCAAACGTAAGGCAGAGTTTGATTCCACTGAAGTCTTGCTCGTATTTTAGGGAATGAGAGTTTATATGTCTATTTCAACACATTGGTGGCAGTGATTTATATCTAATTTCATTGGTGGCAATGGTCTGAATTGGAGAAGGGAGGAGGGAGACAATGCAACCTCTGAACTGGATGACATGCTCAGAGGTATAAAGAATCAGGCCGGAGCGTTGACATTGCGGCTGACGTCACCACTCACTCTTTTCGTTAGATAGCATAGATAGCATTGCCTTTGCACTAGGATGTTAGTGTAGCAGTTAAAAAACGTACTTGGATATGTATCATCCATTGGCAAGTACAGGGTAAATACGTAGGCACCACTGGGGGAGAGGAAATTAGCTTTTAGTTAAAGCCAAAAATATATAAAACTGTATTGAAGATTTGAATATACTACATATTTTTCAGCAGGTATGTGTGTTTCACCTTAGATTATTTTAAAACCTTGGAAACTTCTATATACAGTACTTATAAGGTGCTGAGGAGGGAGTTGACACAGCCGAGATAAGACATTTTTAAATGTGTTTGGAGTGGGAAAACATGATTTTTATGCCAGCTGAATACTAGCTTTACTGTAAGGTACTTCATTAGACAGAGCTAAATAAATTCTGTGAGTCTTAGTCTAAAATATTTCTTTTAAAACATTTTATTGCATAGTGTGACTAAATCCTAAATATTTTGTTTTGGTTTAATCATATGTATATCATGTTCTTAACTGTTTTATGGCCTTTCCATTTTCTTTATACCATCATTTAACCTTTCACCTATTTTATTATGTTTCAGTTATTTGATTATCGCTTGGAGTTTAGTAGGTGGTGGAATAAAGAAATGAGAACAATTAAGTTTCCATCACATGGTACTGTCTTTGATTATTACATTGATCCTGAAACGAAAAAATTCATGCCTTGGACCGAAAGAATCCCGGAGTTTGATATGGTTCCAGATATGCCTTTACAAGTATGTTACACATAATTACTTTCAGGATAGCACATGTTTAAAGGCTCTCTAGCTAGCTTTTTAGTACCAATGTAGTTATGGCCTTTTAGCTTCTTTGCTATCTATGAGTGAACACGTAACAAGGAACAGTTTTTTTGGCTTTGGTTTTACATGTCTATAAATGTTCATATTTGTGTTTAGCATGAAAGGGTTATTACTGTAAATTACCCAAAAAATGATAATAATATTGTTGATATAATGCCTTTTTGAAGACTTAAATAGAAACTTAATGTATCAAACAAAACAATTGATCAATCTGGTTGGTAGCTGTTAATGAGAAAAAAATAGAAAACAAATTTAAACTTTTCAAAAATGAGTAAAATATTTTATAAAGTTCAAATGAATCCAGTATACCTCCTTAGTTCTTAGTTCCCTGTATATATCTCCTCAGTTGGACAATTAATTTACCTGAATGTCAACCATTACCTGAAAATTAACATGGCCAAAGTGATGTAATAAGTTTCCCTTCTAGCCATATCTAATTAACTCCAACCATCTTCCTCATACATGCTACTTTTTCTTTAGCTACTCAAGCCCATTCTTTTAATTTTCCTTTGGCTATCAAATATATAGTTTTCGTAATTGCGAGTTTGTTGGTAACGCTATGTTAAAAACTACAGGCTTGCGCATGCTCAATGATCGCTGAAGGCGCTCATTGCGGGCCTCCTAATGAGAGACGAAGGCACTACTTGCGAAACCCGAAAGTTAAGGGTTTGACAGGGGCTGCAATGAGCGCTGAAGGTGCTCACCGCAAGGTCTGTAACATAGGGGGATAGGGGGGGGGGGGGCTTTCGGAGAGAGGCTCCAAATGGCTGATGAGTTACAGGCTTCAAAAAAACTAGAGCTTTAACAGCCGCCATTTTTTTTAAGCTTGTAACTCGAAAGCTGTTTGTGGGCAAATAAAGCCAATTCATTAGAAAATGAGCTTACAACTTTGCACACAGCACAGGGAGCCTGTAAGTGAGGTTACAAGCTCATTTGCTATTTCACTTGTGTTTTGGGGCGGTCTCAGAACAGCTAATCCAGGAACAAAATGTGGGCAGTAAAGCCATCATTTTTTTTTCAGGCCCGTAAATTGGAAACACATTTCTGGCTTTGGGAAAATTATCTATTTCCCAAGCCCTTAAATGGTTTCACACCAGTATATGCAAACAGGAGCACAAAGGAGGGAGAGGTGGAAAAGAAACACAGGGTGGGAGTGGGGTAAAGAGACACAGGGGTAAGAGATGGGGGAAAGAAACATAGGGGAGAGAGATAAGGGGGGGGGGGGAAACAAAGACACTCACTGCGGTGCTTAAGATGTCTGCTCTAGTTGGTGAGGTGTAGAAAGCAGCCCGGATGGAGAGTTAACCCCTTTCCACCAAAACAGTATGTTAGATAAGTTTTTTTTTTTCTTTTTTGGTTAAGATAGGTATCCAATGGCAGCAAACCAACTTATTATAGTGCATACAGTTTCAGTATTGCAGCGGTCACTTCAAACCTTATTTTTCAGGAATAATAGCCTCAGCAGAAGTTTATAAAGAAATGTAACCCAAATTACCTCAAAACAGTTTTAAAATAAAGTATTCTACTCATATGTCTGTCATAGGGTTCTGTGCTTTGATATTCTGGTACCTAAACATTCAAGTATAAAAGAAAGGAACATATTTTATATAGTATACATTTTTTGCTTTCAAAACAAGTGACTTGAAAATGAAATGTCAAGCCATTGCAATCATTTCATCTTCCTTCTCACCAATTATTATTTAAGAAGTGGTTTTGCTTCTCTAACACAGTTGCAAGACATATCTAAATATGTATACTGATAGTAAAGATATCTGCTGCCTGAAAAAAATGCATGTTCACTAGTTTTCAGGTCACTTATTTTCACATTAAAAAAATAAAAAACAAAAAAATATAATAACACTTAAACAGTACTGTTATGGATGTATTATACAACAATTTGAACTTATGACTCCCTTTAAGAAGAACAAGAAAACCTCTTCAGACTGCCACTTCCAGCCACGTGTCAAATTAGTCTGATTCCAGTCAATGCCTCTTTAACTCTTTTTCCTCTTCAGCAAGCTTTGCATAAAACCTACCCAAACCCACATGGATTTCTATAATACCCTTAAAGAATGACAATGAATGATGGTATGTAGGTGGAAGCTGCTTGAAGAAAGCTAAATCGTACCAAGAAAAAAAATTGACATTTTAGATTTTAAATGTTACACAGTTTTTATAAAGCTTCAGTCAATTTATTTTATTTATTCTAATGAAGAGCATTACAACTGCTTTACTGCACTGAAGCAAGCATCGATCACATCATTAATCACACCTCGTGAATAGTCACAAATCAAGTTCTAACAGCAAGCACTGAATCAGGAGCAATGAAGCATAAACTCCTTCACAATTTATGATCTCTCCAATTGCATCTTTTCAACCATTAAATTGCAAGATACCATAAATTTTTATCTTCTTCACTTCAGTCACATTATTGATTCTGCCTTGTGAAATATAGAATAGCTGTAAATCTAGGCTATTGAATTAATTTTTAAGTCTTGACTTCAGAAGAGAAACCCAATACGCTACCAAGGCTGTTAATTCATACTGAGGAACAAATGATAGAAACATTAAAATTTAAATGGCCGATAGGGACTTAACAGAGCCATAGCACTGTCAATTCCAGTCCTTATCAACCTTGAAAGTATTATTTTTTTCTAATATTTGAAGATTTGCAGAAAATGCAATTAAACAAAAAAAACTAAATCTAAACCAAAGATCAATAACTTATGTAAGCAACATCCCAAAATGTTTTTCTAATTGAAATGAAACATTGTCAGTTATTTAAATCAAATAGCGGAGAACATTTTAGTAAATATTAATGATAATAATCCACATGATCTTCAAATTACTATTTGGACTTTGGGATACATTTTGTAATTTTCCATTTACATATGTCTGCAACGTACAGAATAAACAACCTCATTCTATCAAAGTACAAATTTTCACATTTGTAGTTTATTTAAGCTCAAGTTTTTGACAGTTCTGACTGCAAATAACTTTGCATTTACTATCACATACACCTTTCAAAAGAATGAATTACAATATACAGTCTTGTGTACAGAACTCTAAAGAGAAATATTTGTTTTTATCTGTTTGACAGTGTAATCAATTACACTTTGTGCACTACAGCAGATTTTTTAAAATTAATTTTAAATGTTCTGTTTGAAAACATTTTTTTACAATGTAATCTTTTGATAATGTAGTATGAGATAAGAGCTCTACAGCATTATTGTGAAATATAGCAGCGAATTTTATCTATGATGGTGGAATTACAGATGTGTTTGAACTGTGTGTGTTTTTGCAGCTTGAAATCATATTTGGCTTATTTTGTCAGTTACTGCCTGCCATAAAAAAACACAATTGAATTGAAAACAAATTTTGGTTAAATATGTTTTTGACACTTTTTTATTCTTGAAGAAAATGTGTAAAATTGAAAACCACCTTAAAAGTATGTATGATCCATGGTTTCAGTACAAAATTACATAAAAAGTAACATAATATGGACACATTACCAAGCATAATTTTGCTTCAATTTGTTGTGGTCTATAGTTTATTCAGTTTTTCTCTGGCTATACATTGTGGTTTACCAGATATGAGGGTTTTCTACTTTTATTAATTACATTTTGTAGTGCCACAGCCTGCAAATAAAATTTACTTCATTTGGATTTTTACCATTTGATTTACTCAAAAAAATCACTTTTGAAAATGCTAAATAATTTTATTGGGATTCAAAAGTTAATAAAAATTTAAACATTTGTTGATCTTATATGGAGTACCACCTTTAGCTGCAGTTACAGCTGTGAGTTTGTTGTGGTAAGTCACTAACAGCACATTTGGTTTATGCAATTTTTGCCCATACTGCTCAAGCTCTGTCAGTTGGGATGGGGACATGTTTCCAGACAAGTAATCTTAATTGGCTTGAGGTGTATGCTTTGACTGGACCATTCTACAGCCTTCAGGCTCTTTGTCCTGCTAAAAGTGAACCTCTGCCCCAGTCTCTGGTTTCAGTCATATAGAAATAAGTTGCCTGCCTAGTTTCTCAGTCCATGTTGATATCACCCCAACAACATGATGCTACCACCACAATGCTTCACTGTAGGGGATGATATTCTCAAGGCGAAGATAGTTGGCTTTTGCTTCACAAAGTGTTTTGTACTAAGATCAGAGAGTTAAATTGGGGTCTCATGACACCAAAGATGTATCTTCCACATTTGCTATGTCTTCCCCACACCTTTTGGTGAATTTGAAACAGGATTTCATATGGATTGTCTCAGCAATGTATTTCTTCCCTTCACCTTCCCATAAAGCCCAGCTTTGTAGAGGTATAGTTGTCTAATGGACAAGTTTTTCAGTGTCAGCTGTGCATCAGAGAATATTTATGGATTTAACATCAAAAGGGCTGAGTACTTATGGATTCAAACTCTTCAGTTTCTTATGAATGTAGAATTCTTTTCCACTTCAAAATTATGAACTACTTTGTGTAGATCAGTGACATCCAACCTGCAATTAAAATTGATTTAATGTTGATTTAAAAAAAGGAGAATTACAAGAAATACAGTTATTCCACTACATTCTGGGAACCTGACCAGGGACATGCAAATGAGCCTACAAGGGTTTTACTCTGTAATCCAATACCATTTTAAACATGGCTCCTTTTAAGCATATGCTTGCAGTATTACACATGTCATGGCATGGATTATGCAGGAGTTAAGACCTACCCACAGACAGTTGTTTCATTTTTAAACAGATCTTATCAGTCTGGGGCTGAACCCTAACTCCTAGGCTGAGGGGTAAGTCTGGGAAATCAATGCAGTTTAAAAAACATGGCTGTTCAGCAATGTAAATGCCCTCATGGGCATGGCCGGATTACCCATTCGGCAAACTAGGCAGCCGCCCCAGGGAGCTTCCCTGTGAAAGGCACCCATTTAAGCCCCTACAAAATACTTTATTTAACTTAAAAATGAAATGCTGTAGTTCACAGACTGGCCACTAGGCACCCATGTGGAACTAGATAGTAGAGTGCTCACTGCTCCCTTCCTTAACTTCATCCCATCCATGTGCTGCTGTGTATAGAGACAGGAACTGTACTAGATGAACAAAGACAGCATAAGTAAGTAAAATGTTTTTATTGTAAATAAATATTGGTAGAAGGTAGCGCTTCAATAGTAGCTATTCTTGGAGGCAGGTTATTTGCTTGATTATAGATATTCTGTCACACAGCAAGTGAGCAACATACATGCACAGAAACGAAAATAAATGGGTGCGTGCCCACCTTGTGCACTGCTCACGGGCATATGGCACAAAAATGCACCAAATGCAGCAAAAGTAATGGTGAGCCGTAGCTGAATTGTGTCCAGTACTATGGACATCATGGCCTGATATGAGGGTCGGTTGTGTTCTTGGGCATGGCCAAAGATAACTGATGGGGTCGAACTCAGGAATGAAGTGCTGAGTGAAAGGTGGCCAAGTTACCTTGACACATTGGCAAGAACGCTGTTTAGTAGATATAGGCCGCATCTACAATGAGGTTTTGTTGAAAGCCATGTGACGATGAAAGAAGGATTGTCCTTGGCACGGGCATTCAAGAAAGGGAGTCAAAACTCTCAAAAATTTGATTTAGAACTTATGGAAAGCCTGAGTGCCTGTGAAAGCCATGTAACAATGAAAGAAGGTGTGTCCTTGGGCATAGGCAGGGACATTGATGGACAAAAAAACGATAGATGTATTGGCCAGTTTAGGACTTATGGAAAGCTGAGGGCTTTTTGAAAAAGGGTCAGTGGCCTTTTGAATCTCGATTTGAATATGATGTGCACCAGCTAAAACAGTCTGCAGTCAAAACCCTGAGGGAAAAAGCTCCACGCAAAGGGCTTGGTGAAACCTGCAAAAAGGGGGCCAAAGTCTGCAACAAAAAAGGGGAAAATCTCCAAGCAAGAGCTTGGTGAGGCCTGCGAAAAGGACAAAAAGCTGCAATAAAGGGAAAAACCTCCAAGAAAAAGGCTTGGCGAAGCCCACAAAAAGGGGCCAAAAAGCTGCAACAAATAGGGGAATATCTCCAACCAAGGGCTTGGAGAAACAAAAAAAAAACAAAGTAGCTCTGAGGTACACCCTCCAGACATAGGCTCAAAAAATGAACTGAGGTAAACAAGGAAGAGGAGGGGCAGAAGTGCTTATGAAGGCTGAGAGAGAGCCCCTCCCATGGGAAGAGGAGAGGTGGGAGAGGGCCCCTTCCACAATTTCAGGTAACACCCATCCTCTATTTCAGCCTTTTAATTTCTCTCAATATACTCCTGCTTTCAGGATTTTTTATACTGGTCATATCAGTTTTGATTGAGTGGACTCAAAATGCAGTCCTATTAGCTTTTAATTTATGGGAAGCATATGCATTTTTTTTTGGCTACAAACATTATACTTTCTCTGATGAGCAAATAAAACAGCTGGATAACCAACCGAGTTCACTTACACAATATAGTATAAACAGTCCCCCCTTAAATATCACAAATGTTTGATAATGTCTTGTAATAAGACTGGAACTAAGCATGAATGTATGACGCTACACTTCTGAACATTTTAAATACCACAAGGTGGTCTTAAAGTTTTGAGTCAAAAGTACAAAAAATACAGAAAATGTTCTTGATTTATATGTAATCATTTTTATAATTTTGTATATAGTTGACATTTTGAAAACAGACATTTCTAACTAAATACTAATACCATGATTCAGTTATGAAGCATGTCATAGCTGCAAAACTGGCTGCCTCTTTATTGTTTGTCTATTTGTTTAATTCATTAATATTCTTGCAAAACAGCATGTACTAAAAGTAAAAGTAGTGTAAGACCTACAGTATATTGTTATATTATGCTGTGGGGTATTTTTATTATACCGTATGTAACATATCCAAGAGAATTTCAATATTATACCCATTTAGTACCTATTACCCAGTGATGACATTCTGCATAAGATTCATTAGCACAATGTAATGTCATGGATATTAATGGATTTGAGTCATTACTGGAATACTCTGCATACTCAACCGCAAAACTGTATAACTAATACAAATAGAACAATGAGACAAGGCAAGCTATGTTCACAAGAAGATGCAAGTGCAATTAATTTTCATTAGATATTTGTGTCTGTAAACAACATGTCTGAGAATGCTATATCAAATGATACTGTATTGTGATCACTGTCCATTTCAATATTTGATATTATATCCATGTTATTTCTGATGACTAAAGCCAAGATACTGTCATTTCTAGTGGGTTCCTCTTCTATAACTTGGGTCAGATAGTTATCTAGGAGTGTACGCAAGAACCTGCCCCCGCTCAACTTCTGGTCCTATTCATCCAGTATATTTCAGGGTAGATAACATTTTTTCCATTATTAGAACTTGACCATGCTTATTTGCATTACCAATCTGTAGTATTGTGGGGACCTCTCTGTATAGAGGAGTAGAGACTATAGCAAATAGGGTTTTGAGATTATGACAAATATAGGCATTTTTGTGATGCTGTACACCCCTAATTAATGATCATATATACCCAGAGGGAAGTATACTGTTTCGCGCTTCAATTGGGCAATTTTGATTTTAGAGCGTTGCTTTTTATAACTATAGATGTATTTTAGTAATAATATTCAATAAAGGTTACTTTTTGTTTGTGTGTAAAATATGGATACTCCACCTTATTCTTGTCTGGGCTGATTTCATGCACTCTAGTCTTATTTAAAGCTGATACACCCCAGAACCTTTGGCTTTGGTTGTTAATATACATTAGCTCTTTTCTTTCTTCTTTTAAATAGGATTATATCTGCCATTAAATAACCTTTTAGACCATTAAATGATTTAAAATCTAGGATTAAGTATTAGCACATAATTTTGGTAGACATATGTCCTGTATATTAGGAATCAGTCAGTACAATCTAATTCTTTGGAGCAGCAAACAATGGATTGCTGGATAATCGCATAAGGATTTATATTAATGTATCTGAGATACATCTTCCTATATCTTACAATACATTACCAATCTGTACCAATAAGTGCAATTCCTCACATTCAATTATATTTTGGGGTTATGGCATATACCTACCAATATTTTTTAGGATTTGATTCTCCACTATTTAATGTAAACCACAAAGTGTCAACATTATTACAAGTTCCACCATCATTATCTTCTCTGACTATAGGCTTAAATTCAGGCTTAACATACAGACAAATCCCTCCTCATACTCTACCATTGCCCCATTTTTTTCTGAAATATGTAATAACATCCCGATTAACAGTTATGAGAGTCATTCCACTTTGTTCCAGTAATGCCTATTAAATCCCATTTTACATTTACTGTTACCATTTGCCACACAAGCTTCTTGCATTAGCAAATACACACTTTAGTGGCTCTGAAGGTTTGAAGTACATTATTATTATTACTAGTCACATGCCCGTCAAAAATTATGGCATAATATTAGCTTAAAAATGTTGTCTTCTGTCTGTTCGTGCTCCCTCTCCCTCTCTCTCATTCTCCTTCTCACTCTCCCTTTCCCTCTCCTTCTCTCTCTCTCTCTTTCTCACTTTCTCTCCTCCTTCATTCCCTCTCCTTCCCTCCTCTCTCCCTCCCTCTCCCCCTTTGGCACCCATTGCGAGCCTCACAATGCATAGAACGCATGAGCAACTTGCAATTTATTACACACAAACTCTCAGTACTACAACTATATTAGTCATTATTATTACTACTGTTTTTTTTAATGCGCCAACATATTCCATAGAGCTATAGGGTGGTACATAGAAAGAATAAATACAATATTAAGAAAAGCCGAGGGCCCTGTCTGAGTTTAAAATCTTAAAGGTATATGCAAGTGAGGTGTAAAATGCATCATAACCCACCTAGCATGAAAAAATGCAAAAATGTTTGCAAAATAAAAACAAATGCACTGGGGGTGATTTAGACACACCCAGCAATGGCACTGCGCATATCGGGTACTTCATTAAAAAATGTACCCAATATAAAAGCACATGTGCTTGCTGATTGGCAAAAAGAAAGGAAAGTGTCTGAAATCATGTGAGTTCACACAGTAGGGAAGATTCAAGAGCTGACTGAGCAGGTATGCACAATCCCCAGGCCAAATTGTTACAATTTATTACTTATGCTAATATTCGCTGGGAATTTCAGGGGGTGTCAACATTGAGAGAAAACAGTTTGCAAATGCAAGAAATTCAGCAAACCAGGCTAATAGGCTGTTTACTTTGTAATTTTTCCATGTAAACAATTTTTCAGACACTATAAATTCTCCTCTATCAGATGCATTAATAAGCCAGCTCAGTTGCATATGCCTTTAAATTCATGGTGCTTTTTTCAAAGCACCTTATACGATTGAAAACTCCCAAACTTCCAACTAAAGGGATACATAAAACAAAAGGTGAAGTAATTAAAAGGAAGAAACAAGGGCTTGGCAAGTAATTGAAAATAAAATAGACAGTTAATTAGTGATTAAGTTTGTTGGTGTATCAGCTGTGAAAAATGGAGGTGATAGTTCTAAACCTGCACTTTAATTTAACACAAATCGTAGGTAGGTAGGTGGGTGTGCACAGCTTAGGAGAAAAGGCATGTTACATGTGTTCAGAGTATGAAGAAAGGTGGTAGCATGTGAAGCTCTAGGTCTAAAGTATAGGCAAGAGAAAACAAGGTGAACAGAACTGGGAAAATGACAGTTGGAGAGGGAATCTGCTGAGTGGATCGTATGAGGCCCAGTGTCATTGGTTGAGCCTCTGCAGAAATGACTGATCAGTCCTTATGTAAATGCAACAGTTTTTGAGTTACTTGGCTTTCTTCCTCTCGCTCTCCCTTCCCCCTCTACCTCTCCCTTCTTTCCTTCCCCCTCTCTCCCCTTCTCCCTCTCCCATCTCTCTCGCCTTCTTCCTGTACTCTTCTTTCTCTCTCACTCTCTCTCTCTCCCTCCCTCTCCCTTTTCATCATTTATCTCTCCTTCTTCTCTCTCTCCCTCTCCTTTCTCTCTCTTTCCTTCCTTCCTCTCTCTCCCTCCCTGTCTCTCCCTCTCCTTTCTCTCTGTCTCTCCTTCCTCTCTCTTTCTTTCTATCTCGCTCCCTCTCCCATCTCTCTCTCCTTTTTCTCTCTCTCTCTTCATCTTCTCTCTCTCCTTTTTCTTTCTCTCCCCATCTCTTCATTTTCTCTCTCTCTCTCGCCCTCCCTTTCCCCATCTCTTTCTCCCCCCTCTCCCCATCTCTCTCTCCCCCCCCTCTCCCCATCTCTCTCTCCCCCCCTCTCCCCATCTCTCTCTCCACCCTCGCCCCATCTCTCTCTCCCTTTTCTCGCTCTCTCTCTCCTTCCCTCTCCCCATCTCTCTCTCTTCTTCCTCTCTCTCCCTCCCTCTCCCCATCTCTCTCTCCATCTTCTCTCTCTCCCCATCTCTCTCTCCTTTTTCTCTCTCCCCTATCTCATCCTCTCTCTCCCTCCCTTTCTCTCCTTTCTCTCTCTCTGTCTATCTCCCTCCTTCCTCTCTCTCCTTTCTATCTTTTCCTCTCTCTCTTTCTCCATCTCTCTCTCTCCCTCCCTGTTCTTTTTACTTTCTCTCTCCATCCTTTCTCCCTCTCTCCATCTCTCTCTTTCCCTTTCACTCCTTTCTCTCTCGCTCTGTCCATCTCCCTCTGTCCATCTCCCTCCCTCCTTCCTCTCTCTCCTTTCTCTTTCTACGTCTCTCTCCCCCATTCCCCTGTCTCTCTACCTCACTCCCCCTTGTCAGTCACTCTATATTTCCCTCTCTCTCTCTCTCTCCCCCTCACTCCCCTTGTCAATCTACCTCACTCCCCCTTGTCTGTCTCTCTTTCCCTCACTCCCCCTTGTCTGTCTCTCTTTCCCTCACTCCCCCTTGTCTGTCACTCTATATTTCCCTCTCTCTCTCTCTCTCTCTCTCCCCCTCACTCCCCTTGTCAATCTACCTCACTCCCCCTTGTCTGTCCCACTTTCCCTCACTCCCCCTTGCCTTACCTTGCCTTCATGCTGCCAGTGGGTGGCTCCTCCACCGGTGGCTCCTCTCTGGGTCAGCCCCTGCTCTACCTAGTCAGATGACTAGGAAGTGATAGCATGGGCTGTGGCTGTGGAGACACAGAGAGACGCAGGGGCCTAGGGGAAGGGGACGATGGGGGCATTTTTGCTGCCCCCAGAGAAGTGCCGCCTGCATGCCCCTGGCACCACCTCCTAGCTACGCCTCTAGTCATGGAACGCAATAGTTATTTTTTTTTTTTTTTTGCATTTAAAAGAGCATGATTTAAACATTCCAACAGTTGTTTTTCTGCGTTATAAATACAATTCAAAACATGTTTAAACTTCATTCTAATTGACAGAACATGCAGAGAGCATAAGCTCTAAGGCCTTCATTTGAAAAAGAAAATTTTCACTCTGTGACATATCATCAAATGCCCTCTTTCTGATGCAACAAAAAAATATCTTCCAGGCCCTTTTAGGAGATGTGCTCAGTAAATTCCCCCCTCAAGTTGCCTTTTTGCTCAATTGTTTGAAAAGTAATATTAAAAAGCAAAAATTGGTATCATTTACTTTTTTTAAAAGTGTAGAAAAATCACTTCTATTGAGAAGAGCCCTTCCCATGTTTTGGTAGATAATTGTCGAACAATGTTCAGAATGACCGTTAAATGCAATATGTGAACCACATTTCAGACATACATGACTGACTTTCCTGACATCTCTGTCCGTCTGGGTCCTAAATATATAAAGCTACTGAGATCATTTGTGGCATTGTCTTACATATATAATTTCATAATCTTCTTTTCTTCAGTTATTTTACATCCACCCACTTTCTCTTTTTTATGACAAAGTACAGAATTTAGAAATTAATTTGTGTGGCATATGTAATTAAGTGTTTGAACGAATACACCCTTGTGTCATTTTCTATTTTTATCTGCTACACTCTGTCTATCTACTGTACATTTCACATGTGATTTTTCTTGTCTAAATCACTCAACACAGATTAGCATGTAGCACAGTATATTAGGAATTGATCATGCGTTAACACCTTCTTCCATTTCAAGAGTTCTTTAAGCATTAGGTCCTGTGATAATCAAGTTGAGCAGGCTAGTGAGAACATACATTGTTAAAATAAATTATGCAGTGCACTTAAAAAGAAGACACATTTAAGAGAGTGCTCCTAATCTCAGTTCATTACCTGGATAAGAGACACCTGGGAGCCAGAAATATTGCTGATTGATAGGGGATCAAATATTTATTTCACTCATTGACCTGCAAATCAATCTATAACTTTTTTTGACATGCATTTTTCTTGATTTTTTTTTATTTTTATTCTGTCTCTCACTGTTAAAATACACCTACCATTAAAATTATAGACTGATTATTTATTTGTCAGTGGACAAATATTCAAAATCAGCAGGGGATCAAATACTTTTTCCCCTCACTGTATATATATTATGAGTAGCCAATTCAGATAGAACTGAGAGTTTATCCGGAACTAAACGTGTTTCATCGCTCCTTTCGCGGCTTCCTTCGTGATATAAGGTCCTCCGATCAGAGGAGTCCGCTGCACTGTCCTGTGTGCTGCTGATATTAGTATTAGTAATGTTTTTTTTTTGTTTTTTTTATTTGGGTGGGTGACAACCCAGAGGTGAGGGAACACGTGCACCCCAAGACTCTTCCTCTTGGTTGTGACTTCAATCTCTCAGCGCCCAGCAGAACCCCTCCCAGGATAACTCTGGAAATCACAGGTTGCAAGCTCAGACCTAAGGTTACAAACTTATTGCAAGTAATAAAACTCTTTTTCATCCCTTTGTTTAGGATTAAAAGAATACAAGAAATAGAAGCAGACACCCCTTTGCTTAGAATGTTCGACCCAGACTGCCAGTATATTCTTCCTTACACAGATATTTTACACAGCACAAAATTTATTCACCCACACTCCATGCTTTCCAGCTCCGACATTCCTTCCTCTGAGAGATCTGATCTGATATGTTTTTGTTGCCAATAGGTAGAGGAGGGCTACATTTCTCTCAATCTCCAGATCAACCCCAAGTACAACCCCAAAGGGGCAATAAACTAACTTCAAACGCTATGATTATCTCTCCAGAGACAAAGCATCTGGTCAAAATAGCTTCGTTTCCCCCTACCTGGAAACCTGGGGTTGGGGAATGTAATTCCTAATATCATAATGCTTTAACAATCAGATAAACCATTATTGATCTATATCCGCTACATCCAGTGAATATCATACAATGTCATATAAACAGAATAAACGAGACAAAAACATCCAATATTTTTCCAAATACTACATCAGCACCAGAGGTTTATGCTTAATGTATCAACCCACATCTCCCCCCAACTAAGTGCATTCCAGGGGGTATGACGCTTTGTATGCCCTGTAACCTCTGAAATGACTTATAAAATAGTCCTTGATCAAACAAAATAGTCCATGTGTTCAGTTACCAGGTTTCCCTCAGGGCTCACACAGTACATAGTCCCAAAAAATCCAGTGGTTGGCCCTCCTGGGCATCACAGGGTAGCACTGTTTATTTAGGATATTTCAGTTATACTTGGAAAAAAATGGATAAGCAATAGTTTTACATGCAGGGTGCTTTAAAAACATAGAACAAATATATTTGTATCTTATCATAAATACTGGTATAATCTTTAATTTCATTAAAAAATATTAGAAATATACTATATATTAAATCCCTTTTTTTGGCATTCATAGCTGACCATCTACAAGAAACGTATTCATTGTGGCATTACCACCCTGGTGGCGGGATTTATAATGAGGCAAATAAGGCAGCGACCAATGGGTATCTCCTTGGGAGAGGTGCCACATTTGCATATCAGTACAGTACATCTAAATCATTGGTTGTTTATATTTCACACATTGATCCTGCCTTCTCTAGCAAGATGAGATGAACATGTTCTTTGTTTTATGTGTCTCTTGCTCTTACCTGTATGGAAATTCATTCATTATATTGTGACCTGAATACACAAGTCTGAGTTTTTTATATATTAGGATGTTTTGTTTGTGGCTTTACATACTTGAATATCTACATTCTCACTTTTTCAGCCTTCTGTTTCATTCTCATTATATCACTTCCCTTAAAATCAACCAAAAAATATTTTGTAGGTTAACATAATTTTAAGGAATGCTTAACAAATGAAATATGCAACAATACCATGCTACCTGTTACTCTAGCACCACCATGAGGTAATTATATTGGAATGTTAATTAATACATTTATCATAAATTATATTATGAACAGTTTCTTGTGTGTGGATAATGTAATTTAACAATGTACTGTATGTGCCAAGGAGATATATATATATATATATATATATATATAATATATACTCTCGAAAGCTTGTCATTTATTTATGATTATGTGTGTCCAATAAAAAAGGTATCACTATATACTGCAAAACTCTTATTATTTATTTATATATATATATATATATACATATATATATATATAGTAAATAAAAAGTACATCTGTGTTCACATTTGAATGTCTTAAACAATCAGCTTTTAGCTCAGAATTCCAAGAAAAACAGTTATTACACTGCATTCTGGGAAGCTGAGCTGGGACATGCAAATGTGCCCACAAATGCCTCGCTCTTCAATCCATAGCCATTACCGAACATGACTTCCTTTAAGCTTATGCATGCTGCATTACACAACTTTTATGTAAAGCCAAGGTTGGATTTTACACAAGCTGAGAATCCTATTCATGTACAGCTGTTTCAAGCTTACTGGCTATATATATATATATATATATATATATATATATATATATATATATATATATATATATATATTTTTATATTTATACAGGAGGTCTGACTTACCGCATTCCATACAGGCTCCCAAGGCTTTTTGTATGAGTTTGTTTTTATGTTCTGTTTGTGAATTAAAAGAAAAAGCACAATAGTTTCTGTAATTTATTTTTACAATACAGGGGTGTTATTATTATAATTATTACTTCTGAGCCATTATGGTGTTGTTGTTGTTTATTATTATATATATATATATAGTTGTGGATCTTGCGATGTTGGTGACGTTTGCGTCCCTCGCGAAGCGAGCCGTTGAAGCATGGCTGCAAAGCGAGGCAAGCAGTCCACTGCGAGGCGAGCCATTGAAGCATGCCGGACAAAGGTGTTCATTGCACTGCAAGCCTCGCGAATCGAGGTTAGCAGTTGAAGCATGCAGTAGGTTCAAACGTGTAACTCAAAAACACTGAAAAACAACCAAAATAATAATTTAAAAAAACACACTCACACACAGCACACGGGGAGAGTCAGAAAGCAGGGTATTAAGAAGGGTATAGAAGCAAGGGAAGCAAATATAATTCTACCACTATACACATTCCTAGCACTCCCTCATTTGGAATATGGAGTACAATTTTGGGCACCACTACATAAAAAGGACATTTTAGAGCTGGAAAAAGTACAGAGAAGGGCAGCAAAACTAATAAGGGGAATGGAGGGGCTAAGTTATGAAGAAAGACTAACCAAATTAAACGTATTTTCTCTAGAAAAAAGGCGTCTAAGATATATGGGCATATGATTACCTTATATAAATATATCCAGGGTCAATACAAGGCTTTGTCAAGTGAGCTCTTTGTGCCAAGACATTTTCAACTGACAAGAAAGAAAAGGGTTCTTCATAGTAAGGGTGGTTAATCTGTGGAATTCTCTATTAAAGGAGGTTGGTGATTGCGGATTTAATAGATAACTTTAAAAAAGGATTAGATATATATATTTAAATAAAAAGGGCATTCAGGGCTATCTTGGATAATTAGAGCGGGAGTATTGATCCAGGGAGGAATCCGATTCCCTGTATCTGAGGTCAAGAAGGAATTTTATATTTTTTCACTTTTTGAGACAATTGGCAAAGTTTCACTTTGATTTTTTTTTCTATTTGCCTTCCTATGGATTAATTAACAATTAACAATTAATCTACATACTGTGGATCAGAGATCTAACAAGGTTGAACTTGGACTAAAAGTATTTTTTCAACCTCAATTACTATGTAACCTCCATAAACAATTTCATACATATGTTTGTTTCTGCCCCATATTTATAAGTATCCAGATGTATTTAAAAGGACAGTTACAGTTGTGCTCAAAAGTTTGCATAACCTGGCAGAAATTGTGAAATTTTTACATTTATTTTGAAAATATGACTGATCATGCAAAAAATGTCTTTTATTGAAGGATAGTGATCATATGAGGCCATTTATTATCACATAGTTGTTTGTTTCTTTTCTAAACCATAATTATACCAGAAATCACCCAAATGGCCCTGATCAAAAGTTTACATACCCCTGAATGTTTGGCCTTGTTACAGAAACACAAGGTAATTAAAGATTAATTTTCCACACTTTTCCACTTCTTAATAAGTGGTTGAACAATACTGACTGGCATTTTCAAGGCTTTGGATATCTTTTTATATCCTTTTCCATCTTTATGAAGTTCCATTACCTTGTTACGCGGATCTTTTGACAGTTCTTTTCTGCTCCCCATGTCTCAGTATCTAGCCTGCTCACGTGAGAGCTAACAAACTCATTGACTATTTATACACACGCACACACTAATTGCAATTTAAAAAGCCACAGGTGTGGCAAATTAACATTTAATTGCCATCTTAACTTTTGTGTGTGTCACCTTGTGTGTCTGTAAATAGGCCAAACATTCAAGGGTATGTAAACTTTTTATGAGGGCCATTTGGGTGATTTCTGGTATAATTATGATTTAAAAAGGAGCCAAACAACTATGTGATAATAAATGGCTTCATATGATCACTATCCTTCTTATTGACATGTTTTGCATGATCTGTCATATTTTCAAAATAAATGCCAAAATGTTACAATTTCTGCCAGGGTATGCAAACTTTTGAGCACAATTGTAGATAGATAGATAGATAGATGGATTATACTGTATATTGGCTTTGAAATAGATCAGGCTGCTGATTAATGTGTTCAGCACAATTGATTTGTTAGACACAGCTGCTGGTGGAGCAGCATGGTAGCAGTGGAACAGAAAATACACATGCGCATGTGCACCCAGGGCTAACAAGCCAAATTTGTAAATGTGGGCCAGCTTACCACCACTAATAATCCTTACATTCGGTCTCTCTCTGTGAAATGTAAAGATGTAGATGTGTGCAAAAATAATTTTAACTCACTCCTGGTTCCTCCCTTCTAATTGTCGTGAATGAACTGTTGGTGATAATGTATCTGTCCCTACGTGAATCTGACCTTCTCTGTATATCCTATTTCCAAAAAAGCCACTTATATACATACAGTCACTATATAATATAACTGTAAGCGTGTTGATATGCAAATTTATTCTTTTATACATCTCTTTGCAGACAGTACTAGTGCACACAGCTGAAACAGTGCGTTTGAGGTACTTTCTGGATTTATTGCTGGCCAAAGGAGAAGCAATAATGTTGGTTGGAAATGCTGGTGTTGGGAAAACTGTTCTTGTATCTGATAAAATTACGGAACTTTCAGAAGAATACATAGTAGCAAAAGTTCCCTTTAACTATTATACCACATCTGCAATGCTTCAACGTAAGTGATACTAATTATAAACACGTCCAATGATATTGCTGTGAATTGATGAAAGTCTTGAATGTCTAAAATGTACTCCTTTGAGGAATTTCCCTTGAAATTATTTTTTTTTATCACATATATAGTTGTGAGCGTACAAGTTGTTGCTAACGCTGCAGGCTCGCGAAGCGAGCCCGCGGCCCTCGCTACACGAGGGCACTGGGCCAGGGTCTCAGTTGCTGGCATGGAGCGCCGAAGGCGCTCCTTGCCAGCGACTGAGGACCCTTGCGGGCGACCCTCGCAAAATTCACGCCGAAAACCAAACTCCACGACAAACACATTACGACACTCGCAAACAACATACCACACACGTTAACACCACGACACACACATTACGACACTCGCAAATAACATACGACACACGTTCACACACATTACGGCCTCGCAACACTCGGACGCTACTCGCGAACATTACAAAATTAAAAACACAATACATACACACACCACATACATACAAAACTTACCTACAGCAAGAGGTAACATCCAGGACCTCAAAAATGCAACTTACACCTTCATTTCACTACAAATAAAAGAGTTTACACACGAAAATATTTGCTGAGCGAGAGAAACAATGGCCGCCGAACAAAACGAAAATGAGGCTACACACGCAAACACCATACGAGACACGTTACGACACATTACAACCTTGCAAACATCGGACGCAACACGCCGACATACAAACATTTAAAACACAATAAATACACACAACACACACATAAAAAGCTTACCTACAGCAAGAGGAACCATCCAGCACCTCCAAAAAACAAGTTACACCTTCATTTAAATACAAATAAAACACTTTACACACTAAGAAAATCGCTACGCGAGAAAAAAAATGCCCGACGGACAAAACGAAAACGCGGTTACAGCACTCTCAACACGTAAAACACCACTACACACTCGCAAAACACCACACGAAACTCGAAAACCACTACGAGGCACCAACGGAAAATACGCTAAGACGGACAACACAGAGAAAACGCCATTTTACGCAAATGCGGAAGTACACCACTACGCTAACGGTTTAGACTCGCGCACGCACAGTATTACACTGCACACATTCACCACGCTTATACAGCAGCTCCACAACACTAATGCTGCACCAACATCAAACAAGGTTCACGGATCTTAAACACAATGCTTCAAAATAGGTAAAGTATATTAATTTATTAATTTATTACATGTTTACTATTATACACAAAACAACATTAGCTCACTTACAATAACATTGCCGTCATTTTTTGACGGGCAATTCGCTAGTGTAAATATAAAATTGAGCCTCTTATGACTTTTTATGTGCATTTATGCTACTGTGGAATCCAATATTTTGCTTTCAGTAGCTCAGCTTATTAAAATGGAAAGAGACTTTGAATGCACAAGAAATTTGTGTACGCACAATGGGAAGGTAACTTTTGCTAATGCTCCCAGCAGCACTAATGGAAATCGTATTAGTTACAAGAACACACCTAGCTCAGGGAGTAACAGGCTGCAGCAGGCAAAAAAGCACAATGAAAGTCTGCAAAGAGCAACTGCATATAAAGGTTGCAAAATGTTAAGGTTGAGATTTCACATACAATTTTGCTATCTATTATGTTTAGTTAAACAAGATGCCATATAGATCAAATGCACTTTTCTGCAAGTTGTGGTTATGTCATTATCCAAAAATCCTCTTCACTGTATGAGCAGTAAATCAATAGCAAGCATAACCTACTGGCTTCACTGGTTCATAATCCATCAAAAAAGTCAATTAAAATACATAATGAAACAAAAGTGTAAGGTACCCCTTTGGACTAGGGATCCAATAATAAATACATTTGCTCTTATAATTTCTTCCTTTCCAAATATTACTCATTGCATTGAGATTCACTAATAAAATCGCCGCCTTCTTTTGAATTCTTAATTTTTAACAACAAATAATTGACAGAAAATGGATACATATAATCGTCAGAGACTCCATTGTTGCTTATCTGCATATTCTAGTAGAAGAAGGAACAATTGTAGATATGGATTCTATTAGTTCAGTTCCATTGAAAGTGTTTGCATTGAAGAAAGCTATAGCTATAAATAGAAGCAAAAAAACATATTTGCATGCATGTAGAAAATGTTACACAACAATAGTGGGTTGAACTACATAGTTACATATAATAGTAAAAACGACTTTAATTAGCCATCTATTTTTTTAAATTAGTAAGACAAGTTTTGCAAAATACGCTACAAATTCTGAGACTTCAGTAAAGCCCTAAAGCTAAAAGACAATTGTTTAAAAAAAAATCTTAAATTACATGTTGAGATTTATTTCTTGAAAGTGTGACATTTACATATTTTATCATTTATATCAGGTGTACTCGAAAAGCCACTGGAAAAGAAAGCTGGAAGAAACTATGCTCCACCAGGCAACAAAAAATTGATCTACTTTATTGATGATCTTAACATGCCTGAAGTAGATGCTTATGGCACAGCTCAGCCCCACACCTTAATTAGACAACATCTTGATTACAATCACTGGTGAGTTATTTTAGTTATATACTGTATTTATGCTTACTGACACTTGTTTGAGTTCACCACTTGCAGGTAGAAGCTGGATTTAGTGGATTTAACTGAGCCAAATAAAAAAAGCAAAATAAAAAGCAAAAGGAAAAAAGGAACTTAAATTCAGCTTTTCATATAATACCTTTTTAACAACATGTATGACACTGGAAGATGAGACCTTAGGTTAGAAGATGCCTAAGATGCATCAGATCTAATGAAGTAGTTGGGCCAAGTGTGAATGTCTCCAGAGTGGAAAGGAAAGTCTGATGCGTCAAAGAACAATTCAGCATAGGAAACTAGAATGTTAAAACTATGAACCAAGGTAAACAGGGTGTAGTTAAACATTAATATCCTAGGAATTAGTGAACCCAAATGGACTTTAATGGGACATTTCATATTAGATAACCACCATAGCTTCTAGTGTGGTGAAGAATCCAGCAGAACATCCATAATTAATAAAAAGGGTGGCCAAGCAGTGCTCGGTTATAATCCGATGAATGATTTAAATTTGAATTCAAGGCAAGCCATTTAACATCACAGTGATCCTAGTCTGATCCTAGTCTGAAGCTCAAATATTGTGGCCATATCATGAGAAGCCTCTGATGCTCAGAAAGATTGAAGGCACAGGAAGAAGGTGATGGCAGAGGCGGAGATGGATAGATGAGGTCAAGGAGAATCGGATGCGAATGACTAAACAACAGCATTGCATGAACAATGTGAGAAGGAATAAGATGTAGGGTATTGGCACAGGTTCAATCCGACCCAACTTTCTAAATCAGTCAAATCTCTTCGTCTGAGTGAAGACTTATTTAAAGAATGGGGACATTCCTAGTAAATACTCTTAGGGCAAGTGAACACTGCAACCTTTATTCCAGTTGCTCTCCTGTTAACTCTTTAGGTGTTGGAGAATCTCCTTTTAATTTTTAACCATTGCTAAAATAAATTGCTTTTTTTTTGTCTTCTCAAATGGAAAGTTGCATAATGATTCTTACAATTGAATATAATTATTCAAAGTGCCTTCTATACCTAATTAAAATTGGTACAATTTGTTTATTCTTTGCAGTACTATAATTTAGTATTATTGCTTTAACATGGCACCTTTCTCAATAACATATACCTATAAAGGAAGGGTAGAGAGTGAGAGCATACCAGTTCACCTAGCTGGAGAATCTTTGACATGAACCGTGTAGCCTACAGATACTAAATATTCCCTGCAACTCTGCCTATTGTTAATATAGATTTATTTGCCTCCCCCTTTTGCATCTTTTGGAATCTGCTCTTCACTGGGCCAGACCACATACACTATTTTGCACTATTTTGCATACTTAGCATTTTAGTAAAATGTTTACACTTTTTTTGTGAGTATTCAAGATTATGCTCCCCTCTAAATTCGCTGCCATATGCATGGGGCCTATTGACCTAGACCTTAAATATGCCATTGCTTATTTCTGATACAATATTCCAATATACATGTAATAATTGTGGGGCAAAACTGGGGAGGGGCAATTGCAAGTTACGGGACTTTCGATTGGAGATCCAGAAAAGCTGCCATGGCCAATGGGTCAGCAAGCCGTTAACTGCCAAGTTCAGTGCCAGCTATTACCAAAGGAACTAGATTTTATTGACTTTAAGCTGATAGCTCATGCTAGGCCTTTAATTATGGATAAAGAGAATTTGTTCAGGAAGTAGGAACTGGGTGATGCAGGAGTTATTTTTAGAGCTATTTTTGTCCCTATGAACACTGATAAAAGATCAAACCCAATATTAGGTAATAATCAATACAGGACAAGAGATACAGTATATGTATGAAATACGAAATATCAATTTGAATGATAACCAATGGACGTGCCGTAATTATTCTGATTTCAAACATATCTCTGTTTATATAATATGTTTCTAATGGCAAAGTGTTAATCTCCTTCTTATAATAGTAATTCTGCCTATGCACTTGATCACCATTTGTATATACTAACCATTTTTTTTCATTTCCAATAATAAAAGATACATTTCACATTTGTTCCCCTTACATATATGTAAGGTAGGTACACATGAGTGCAAAAGGTGCATCCAGTACTTTGTTTTGCAATGAGTTAATATAATGTTAATATAATGATGGCATAGCTCTTTGATATTAAGAAGTTTATTTTTGCAATATGCATTTTGTTTTGTATATTTGTTGTAGAAATCAAGTAACATTAGCATTTGCGATATGTGCAGATATGTTTCATTATATCTTATAACTATAGGTATGACAGACAGAAGCTGATCACAAAAGAAATTCATAACTGCCAATATATAACATGCATGAATCCCACTGCTGGAAGTTTTTCCATCAACCCGCGTCTTCAGGTAATGTTTCTATGCAGAATTATTTGACTTATTCCAGTATACTAAACAATGTATGTTCATATGTTATTTTTTGAGTAAAATTGTAAGGTACTATACATTTTTGATGCATGCATCTTTGTATCCAAAATATTATTAAGCAATTGATCATAGAGATGTATAACATCTTTGACCTGCATTATCATAACAAAAATTGCACAACTGTTTTGCAGAATTATATCACTAAATGTCTGTCGCTAAAATGAAAGAAATAAAGATTGCAAGTGCTTTTATAGAGATGCCTACAAATCAGCAATTCAAATAGCTCTAAAACAGTGTTTCCCAATTTAATTCAGCCATGGCACTCTCTGTGGGTCCATAATTTGCGACAGAACTCTATGACCCCCCCAAAAAAATGTAGCCCAAAACTGCACATCTTTGTTCAAACCAGTATTTCACAAACTCTCTTCAGGGCCCTTAAAAGGACAATACAAGAAACCCATAAGATCACAATATTGTGTACTATATAATACTAGTCACATAAAATCTTAGCATTCAGTTATTATCTGTGGCCCACTGATTGCCAGGAAGAATATCCTCACAAGCCCAATAATTGGGACAGTTTAAACACTTTGGATATAATATATACAATGTTAGCTGTATGTGGATAGGATTTCTAGCTTGTGTATAATGCGTCATGAACTTTGCAAAAAAGCTGTGTAAAACAGTAGGCATTAGCTTAAAGGAAGGCATGTGTAAAATGGTTATGGATTGCAAACATTTGCATGTCCCTGTTTAGCTTCCCAGAATGCAGTGTAATAACTGTATTTCTCTGAATTCTGAGCGGGAAACAGTTTTTTTTAACTTGTTTTAGACATTCAAATGTGAACACAGATGTACTATTTATTTACTGTACTACTGTATGGAGGAGGGCTCCTATCGCTCTTTTGCCCACCATAAATTAAATGATTGTTGTGGTAAACTACCTCCTCACAAAATCTACCACACAAGCTAGGAACCGGCCCCACGCTGATGACAGTAACCTTGAAACACCTGTACGTGGTAAGATTCTTGGCTCGTATATAATCTGTCCTGGACTTTGCAAAGCTGTGTAATACAGAAGGCATATGTTTAAAGGAAGCCATGTTTAAAATGGTTATGGATTGCAAGAGTGAAGCCTTTGTTTGCACATTTGCATGTCTCCGCCAAGGGTCCCAGATTGCAGTGTAATAACTGTATTTCTTAGAATTCTGAGAGGGAAACACATTTTTTGGACCGCTCTCAGGCGCGCGCCCGACTGAGTTATGCACTTGCGCCTTACAGCGGCATCTAGTGGCAGAAAGGTACTAAGCAAGAGCTGGAGCAAAACAGGCATTGAACCCCCGGGACAGACGTACAAGGTGGGTGGGGGATGGGTTTGGCTAGCCCAGGGAGTGAAGGAGATCATAATGGGGGGTGTTTTGGCTGGCCCTGGAAGTGTAGGAGATCATAATAGGGGAGCTGGGGGGTCAGGGGGGGTTTGCATGGCCCTGCGGGGTGGGGGTGTAGAAGATCATAATGGGGGTGCACGTGCATAACCCGTTTGAGCGCAATGTCAGTGCGTGCACACCA
Source organism: Discoglossus pictus (assembly GCA_027410445.1). Lineage (NCBI taxonomy): Eukaryota > Metazoa > Chordata > Amphibia > Anura > Alytidae > Discoglossus > Discoglossus pictus. The sequence goes on along the minus strand of CM050173.1, from coordinate 36,785,819 downwards.
GTGTCAAGTTCCTAATATTTATCTTGTTTTATACATTCAAACGTGAACACAGAAGTACTATTTATATACTGTTAATTCATACAAAATATACAAATACTGTATGGTAATGTTTTATATTATTATTTTAAATCCAGCCTACTAACTCACTGGTTGATAAAAATCTGGCCACCATACTAAAGAAGTTGGACAGCACTTGTTATAAATCTGTGTGAGAGACACATTTGAGAATGCACGACATACAATAGTGTGCCCACTGAAGTTGCAGCCTTTGAGATGTATAACAAAAACACAAGTTTTAAACTTCCATGCCATTTTCTAATCTTGTTTCTTCCTGAAATGGAACCTGTCATCCCATAGATGCTTAGCCTAATTATACATTTTATAATATAAATGTATGCAATTTCTCAGTCGGCTTACCCTAATTTTATATAAAAAGGGCTACAAAAAAAAAACTGACCTTGTGACTTCTTTCAACCAGGGGTGTAGGAGCCAGAATAATGTTGGGGGGTTACAGCTCATTGTATACACAGGCCTTAAAACCTGAGGAGTGATTTTCCATTAGTACATTAGTGACATGTTAATCTAATAGTTCAGTTAACCATTCCTTTACCCCTGCCCTATTTTCAGATGATAAAGTATAATACTATTGAATAGAATAAACAAACGATTAGCGTCACAGATTGTGCCTACTACTTTCTTTAAAATTTATATTCAGATTCAAAATAGTTTCAAAAGTCCATTCTATTGCAGCAAATTTGAGCTGAATTTGCAGTGTTTTGTCACTCGGCTAAGCGCGAAAAAAAATGGTGGATGAAAAAGGCCAAAATGTCTGAAACTGGATGAAAATGAGGTTGAGCAAAGCCAGGCACACGGGACTTAGAAAATACACAACGGCAAAGACAGTAACACTTACACGAACAATGCCAGGCACGCCGGACTTAGAAAATACACAACGCCAAAGACAGTACAACGCAAAGCACGTGGGACTTTGAAAATAAAACCAACAGCAGTTAGAGCTTAACTTGCAAACATTCAGCAGACACACAGAGGAGAAACACACAGGGAAGGGACAGGGGGAGATGCTGGAAAGAGACACATGCCATTCCCAAGCACAAAACTTGCAGATTAAGGAAAATTTTGCAATTAGGAAAGGATCGCAATGAGGGAGGAAAGGTTCGCAATGAGTGCCGAAGGTGCTCAGGGAAGCAAAAGCCTCACATTGTGTGGCAAACAGCATTGCCTGGCTTACACTTTTATGCCCGTCATTTTTTGAAGGGCAATTCACTAGTAAAATATAAATAGTAAACATAAATGCCAGGGTTAAAAATATTATAATAAAATATCTAATGAAAATCCCTGGAATCCCTCAAGGCTCCACCGCCTGCTGTAATTTCAAATGTATTGCCCACCTCTTTACTGCAGTGATCACATCACTTCCCCTTCGTGTGGTGGGGGGTCAAAAAAGTAACCACATCTAAACCCGCTCTAGTCCCTAATTTCCTAAACTACAAGTGCTCTCCCACCACATTGGTCTATGACATCAACAACCCCCTAACTCCATTGGCCTGTTTGGGATGAAGTCTATCATGATCCCCTATCTCTGACACAGAAAACAATGGTCTTTCAGTACCCAGATGGCCCCAAACATAACATTATAGGGAAAAAATGAATAAACATGAAAATAAAAAAGTGATAACAATAAATTAAATCAGATTTAAAGGAAACACAATAATATAATAAACTCTTTAGAAAAAAAATATCTGTAAAATAAATAATAAGTTATTTTCTATCTGATCATCATTGATTTAGGAACCCTCTTCTTTGGTTGGAACCACAACAATGGACCAATACAATTTAAGTTAACTTTTAATCAGAGCAGACTACTGCCCCCTATTCTGGCTTGTTAATTGACAACCAATCAGATTATAATATGTTCCGAGAATTGCTAATTAGAAAAGGAAATAGAAGGATTAAATTCTAGATTATAAATATTCTAATGCTGGCGTCACCAACACACCCTAAATATGACTGCAGATGGTTAGACTGTATTTTAGGTCAAAAAAATACTTAAGGAAATGACATGATGATCTGACGCAACACATTGCAGCCACCTTTAGTAAATTCTGCCCAATGTTTGTTGATCTCAATGTGTACTATTAATTACGTAATTTGATTTTAACATGAATTAATGGTTAATGGTTTTATTATTTGTTTTTTCACTTTTGTCTTTCAGAGGCATTTCTCTGTGTTTGCTGTTCATTTTCCTGGATCAGATGCCTTAAATATGATTTACAGCAGAATTCTAAGCACACATTTCCAACAGGGCGACTTCAGTTATAGTGTGGTCAAATCTGTATCTACCTTAATACAAGCTGCAATTTGTCTACATCACAAAATGACTCAGAATTTTTTGCCAACTGCAATAAGATTTCATTATATTTTTAATTTACGAGATTTAACACATATTTTTCAGGTAATATAAATATATTATTTTTTATGGATTCTGTTACTGAACCATGTATATGTAATTCTTACAGGAATTAAGAAAACATTTATTCAGATGATCACAAATTAAAATTTATTTGCACATACGTTTTTCGGTAAAAAGAACATGGAACACAATTTTTGGGGCATTTAAAGGAATTGTGAATTTCGCTCAGCTAAAAACATGCAAAAAAAATCGATATATTTTTTTGTCCCTTTTGTATCATGTTTATTTATATGGCAGGTATTCTTTGCACCATCCTTTCATGCAATAATTATTCATGCAAAAATATTGAGAATACTTGCAATTATATCATAATACCAGATCCCATTCTCCTGTTAATTGAATGAATAAGAAATATTGATATTTTGTAAAGGGATATGTGACACAAAAAACAAGAAGTACAGAAACATAGACTTAATAATAATTTAATCTGCTCATTCTACCTATGTAAAAAAAAAAACATGACTTACAAGGATGCTTACCCAAATTCAAGTCAAGTTCTTCTTAAAGAGCATGAAAAAAATGCCAACTCTTTAATCCTTTCATGTCTAGATCAAACTTCACTCCCAGTACCTCAATTGCTCCATCATACACTGGCTATCCACATACACTCAAATCATTGAAACACTTTACATGCATATTTGTTCCAGTATTCCACAAAACCACTGCCCTTGCAAAATCATTCTAGTTGCATTCTAAACCTCTTTAAGGCAGTCTGAAATCTATAAACAGTTACATCATCAAACCTATCAAACCAGGACCTTCAACACAGGGGTGTAGGAAGCAGAATAATTCTGGGGGGATACAACTCACTTGATACACAGAACATTTAACAGTTTCTACAGGCATACATACACACAGTAAAAAATCTGTGGGGGATTTGTCCCCCTCTTCCCCCAGTTCCTACACCCATGCTTCCATACCTTTAATCACCTGTCTTTTCTTAATCTATCCAACAATGTCTTGATCACACATCTAAATACAACTGGAGAGAGTGGACAACATTGCCTTACTCCAGATTCAGCCTTACACTTTTTAGTAACAAAACCATTCACTTGCACTCAGCTTATAACATTAAGGATGGCTACACGTTCTATAACATCCAATATACAAACATGCTGTATTCTATATTAAGGCTTTTCAGTATCATTTTTATTTATTGCCAATGTTTGCATCAGTTCTATATGATATCACATCACTCTCAAACATACCAATTTAAAATCCACACTCCAAAAAAATTAATTGGTCTCCATTTCATTTTGCTTTTTCAGTTTCTTATAGAATATAACAATTATACCTTATTTTATTGTTTCAGGTAACACCTCTCCTTCAACCCCTTATTACATACTATAAACACATAATCCCAAAATCATATCCCAAAATCCACAATAATATTTAACAGGTATAGCATCACTACCAGGAAGTTTCCTTTTCTTTAAGTCACAAAAAAACATATTTTTTACATATATTTCTGTCTAACAATTCTCTGTCATGCCTTCCTAGAATCCCCTCAATCTTATCCATCAATTCTTTTATCAAATCTTCATGTCTTTCTTTCTCTTTATACAGAGCTTCATACATTGTATATACTACACTAAACATGTCATCTCTTCCTGTTGCTTTCATTCTTATTCACCACTATCTCCAATCCTGTCTTCCTTTCAGCTTTGTTAAAGAAGAAAACGTGTACACTTTTTTCATTTCTTTCTCTTTTTTTCCTCTACTCCAGACTGAAATATAATCTTCTGATCTTTTCCCAACATGCATTTCCTTACATAATGTTTTACTTCCTCAAGCTCATGTTTGACATCCATACCACATGCTCTTAACTCTTACAAGTCCTGCAATCTTTTCTGTCATCTTTCATACATCTCTTGTTCTCTTTTTTAGTGCTTTCACATCCTTTATGAAAAAAATATATTTTTCCCTTTTCACCCATTGTACCACATTCTCAAATTCACACATCCTATTTCTCAGTCATACAGAGCCATTCATATGGTTTTCTTATATTCTTGTCTTCCAGCAAAAATACATTCAGTTTTCATATGCCTTTGTCATACTCTACGGAATGTTTCATGCATACCACTCAAGCAAAGTAGATATGATCCGTGAATATTACTTTGGTTTTACTGAATTACTTAATATCAATTGCCCTGGAAATAAATCAAAAATCAATTCTTGCTTTTACATTCCCACAATCCCTATAAAACGTAAAACAGTTGTTATTTGTAACTTTCAGAGCAAACTTTTTTATTATCTCCTCTAATAATTTACCACTTTTATCAACAGCACTCCTCTCCCCCACACATTCCCTATCCCCTGTCTTTAATATGCAGTTAACATCCCCCAAGAGAAAAGTAGTTTTTTTTCCGGTTAATATAAATACAACTTATTAAAAACATTTACTCTATCTATAAGGTTTCTAGGAGGATATACATTAAAAACCTTAAAAAAAAAAAAACTTACACCAAACTTGAAAAACAATTTTCTTGGCTCAATATATTCTTGTTTAATAATTTTGAACAGAAAATTATTAAACAAATGCCCATTCCTCCATTTTTTTCTTTACTATAGGACTATAATCTGGGTCCCTCATCAGGTCATCTTCTTTAAATTCTCCTGCTAGTCCACATTCCTGTAAAAGTATAATGTTACTATTGTTTTGTTTAATAAAGTCCAGTATTGCAGCTCTACAGGCTTTTTTAAAATTAATTTTACATTTAGAGAATCTAATTTTATCATATAATATAATATATATATTATTTTTTTCTTAGAATCTTAATCCTTTTTATTTATTCCTCCATCCCAACCTTCCCTTTTCTTGTTTTTGTATCTATTTTTTGTTTCTAAGTTTTCCATTCTACCATCACTACCATTAGTACTTATAGAACAGAAGCCAGTCACTTCCACTAGTCTCTGCATATTCCCAGGATCTATAAATTCAGTACTCTGGGACTTTGAGAATGAGTCAATGATCTAAGTTATCACAGATGGCTATTGTCTTCTATTTTTTTCCTGGACGATCAGGTGCGATAGAGTCATCATCCAATGTCCCAAAGTCAATTTTGTGTCCAGCCATCACAGTACATAAAAAATATAGTGCAGAAACAAAAAGGTAAAATACATATGTCCTGCCCAGAATCTCAAATACAGCTTTTGCATTCTGGATAAGACGGTTGGACATGTAAATGAGCCCACAATGCATTTACACTCATTAATTGGATATTATTTTATACATGGCTTCTTTTAGCATGTGCCTACAGAAGCTATTATGCAGAATAATGCACTGAAAAAAAAACAATATGCATTATGTCAATTCAGCCAACCTCTATCTTTCATATTTTTCTATTGACAATGTGCAAATTATTTACTCTTGTATAATAATAATGAAAATTAATTTGCACCATTTTTTTGGAGGACATATGATTTGAGTTTAAAGAAAGATAATAGGTAGAACACTTGTTACATTTGCTTTGGCAGTGGTTTAATTAAAACAGCAGTTGTAGCTAGAAGCAAATCAGAACATTTAAGACCGTTTAGCAGAATGTAGAAAACAGGAAAAGAGGTCTCATCATTCTAATTGGTTTTAATTGCAATTGCCCCACGGAATTACAGCAGATTTAACTGAACAGTGTAGGTGGAAATTTGTTCAGCAGTAAAACTATTGTTAATTCTTTGTTATACTGACTACGTACTGTACATGCACATATGTCTTACTTACCTGGAAAGTGCATGTGAACAAATATAAGATTTCTTTTCAATCAACATTTTGCTTACAGTGAGCTGGTGAAAAGATATGCCTTTCTTTACTTGATGTAAAAGAAATGTAGCAGGTGCAAAGGACCAGTCCCACTATAGAATAGGGACCAGATGCTATTTGCAACAATCTGAGTAAAGAGGGACCCTTATTTGTTAGGGTAGTGGAAAGGGGTTGTAAGTTAGTTTTATTTGTTGGGGGCTTTTATTGAGCCGCCCCCCCCCCCCCCCCCGGGCACCTACCTTGCTTATTTTTGCATAGATGTTGCAAGTTGCCCAAAAATAATTTTGGCCCAAGGATCTCCATCCACTGGTAGCGATAGATAGATCATCTCTAAAAAGATATCTAAAGGGGATAGATATCTAAAAAGGTTGAACTTGATGAACCAATTACACTTTTCAGCCTCAGTTACTATGTTACATGCAACTATTTATATTATTATAATCTATTATCCTTTATTTCTAATGCACCAACATATTCCGTAGCGTTATACAGGTGTTAAGTTCAAAGCAAAAACAATTTTAATACATTGCAAAACAATGGAGGACCCTGTCTTTGAGTATAAAATAAAAAGTATATAGTTTTTTCCCCCCAAAGCACCTTACAAGATTGAAAACTCACAAGTTTACAATTCAAAGGGTTTAGGTGTGACGCAGAAGAATGATAGATGCAAGATGGCCGTGTGTAAGGCAATAGGCTCAACCATATGACAGTAGAAAGACGTGGTCTTTAATACTAAATACATTCTATGTCATTGAAAAGTATCAAATTCTGTTCCAGATATTTTTGCATTGCATAATCTTTTAGTATTTTTTTTAAAACCCTCGCAAAATTCTCTTCCAGGGTATGCTCCTTGCATCTCCTGAGTGTATCCGGTTCTCTAGTGACCTAGTACATTTATGGCTTCATGAATCATCAAGAGTTTATTCTGATAAACTTATGGAAGAGAAGGACATTGAACATTTTAAGAAGGTGCTCATTGATACGGCTAAAAGGTATTTTGAGGTAAGTCTGACCTTTTAGCCATTTTCCTAAATTATTTTTAGTGGTTTAAGGTCCATTAAAATTGCAGTATATGCATCTTGAAATCATAAGTAGATGATACTGTAACTCTTATTTGTGTTTTACTTCTTACATGAGTTGAATAATCAGAGTAGTGTAGTATAAAGCAATACTTTTTTTATTGAACAAACATTTTAGTTAGAGTGACAAGCTTGCACCTCTCTTCATCAAGTCAGCAACACTGCAACTCTTCAAAGCTTGTCACTCTAACTTAAATGTTTGACCAATAAAAAAGGTATCACTATATACTACAATATTCTGATTATTCATTTGGCGTACTATACATTCATGGCTACCACAATCTTTATTACTTGAGTTAAATATTTTCACAAGCTGCTGATACTAAATTAATTCCTGCATATATACTGTATGCTCACTCTTTTCACTGTTTTATCTGCTGTTATTACCAGGCACATTTCCAGATTTAGCAAGTTTAGACGTGGAAGAGAGCACTGAAATGAGAGCTTAGGTACAAAATGATTACTGCAAGAAGCAAACAGGAGCTAAGAAATAGACATGACACACATTAGATATGCTTGTGTTCACCTTCTATTGTGTTGTCACTAGCATGAAATGTTAAAAATTGCTAAGAGGTTACATGCTCCTGGCCACTTTTTTGTGAGTAAGGAATGTTATTAATATTATAATATTATTATTATTATTATTATTATTATTATTATTATTATTAATATTATTAATGAAGTCCCAGCACGTTCTGCAGCACTATTTACAAAGTATATAAGTGCATTGGGTACAATTTGCAATATACAAAAAATAGACAAATTCTAAGGTAAGTTGAAATATGAGTTCAAAGACAATACACATATGACATAAAGAGGTCAGCAGACAGCTTGGTGCAACATAGTTGAGGTCCCTTCTCCAAAGAGCTTACAATCTAGAAAGGGTAAAGGGAGGAGGGGTGTGAGACAGGAGGTGACAAATGCATGATGGTGGTGATCAAGGCAGTAGGCTTATCCTGGTGGAGAAAAAAGTTATACTGTAAAATGCCTACAAGAGCAATTTGGTAGAGTAAGCATGTTAAGGCTAAAGGGAAGAAACTTCTTTAAACATATGCATTATTAATGAGTATTTAAGGTTTTGAAGCAGAAAGATAGACTGACGGTATCAGGCATGCTGGCGACATTCATGACAGGATTTGCTGCTGTCCTGCAGGTCTGCTAGAGACATAAGGAAGTAAATGGTGTCAAGAAATGGAGAAGGATCAGAGCTTTGGCTTGCTTTTGGTGACAAGTTGACTTTTTGTCTTGCTTTTGGCAACAAGTTGAATTTGTGGGTGGATATATAAATGAAATTCTAACATAATTATGAATTTATAATTTGCTATTAATGCATGCACTCCTTTATGTATATGGTATCTTAATAGGTGCAGGAAGTTTATATAAGTAGCATGGATAACGTACTGTTTGTTGACATTCCCAATGTGTAGTCAGTATTATGTTCCAAATAGCTACTTTGTAAACTATATCTTAATATTACATAGAAAAGGGTACCAGTTTTATGACTTGCCTTTGTTGTGGGAAAGAGGAAAATGGTACAAAAATGTGGATATTATCTTTATAATGGTGAAGAGCTAACTTATTACAGTTCAAATCGTAATTATAACATCCTGTAAAAAAAAAATTCCCCCCTTCTTCATATCTTCTTGTTTTTTTTTTCTTTTCCCTTATTCCCTTTTTCTATTCTTCCCTAATTTTCATCCTTAAATCATGTGAGAAAACAAAGCTGTACATTATTATGTCACATTCCAAATCGTGTTAAATAGGAGTCAGCATACCTTCCATCATTTAAAGTGCCTCTGATTAACCACAAATAAAGTTCAGCTGCTCTAGTTGGTCATTCTGGAAATGTTCTTAGTTGCATCCCACAGCAAAAGCCATGGTCCACAGACAGCTTCCAAAGCATCAGAGGGATTAAAAGGTATCAGTCAGGAGAAGGGTACAAAAGAATTTCCAAGGCATTAGATATACCATGGAACACAGTGAAGACAGTCATCATCAAGTGGATAAAATATGGCACAACAGTGACATTACCAAGAACTGGAGCTCCCTCAAAAATTGATGAAAAGACAAGAAGAAAACTGGTCTGGGAGGCTACCAAGAGGCCTACAGCAACATTGAAGGAGCTGCAGGAATATCTGGCATGTACTGGCTGTGTGGTACATGTGATAACAATCTCCCGTATTCTTCATATGTCTGGGCTATGGGGTAGAGTGGCAAGACGAAAGCCTTTTCTTACGAAGAAAAACATCCAAGCCAGGCTACATTTTGCAAAAACACATCTGAAGTCTCCCAAAAGCATGTGGGAAAAGGTGTTATGGTCTGATGAAACCAATGTGGAACTTTTTGGCATAATTCCAAAAGATATGTTTGGCGCAAAAACAACACTGCACAGCACCAAAAGAACACCATACCCACAGTGATGTATGGTGGCGACAGCATCATGATTTGGGGCTATTTTTCTTCAGCTGGAACTGGGGCCTTAGTTAAGATAGAGGGAATTATGAACAGTTCCAAATACCAGTCAATATTGGCACAAAACCTTCAGGCTTCTGCTAGAAAGCTGAACATGAAGAGGAACTTCATCTTTCAGCATGGCAACGACCCAAAGCATACATCCAAATCAACAAAGGAATGGCTTTACCAGAAGAAGATTAAAGTTTTGGAATGGCCCAGCCAGAGTCCAGACCTGAATCAGATTGAAAATATGTGGGGTGATCTGAAGAGGGCTGTGCACAGGAGATGCCCTTGCAATCTGACAGATTTGGAGTGTTTTTGCAAAGAAGAGTGGGCAAATCTTGCCAAGTCAAAATGTGCCATGCTGATAGACTCATACCCAAAAAGACTGAGTGCTGTAATAAAATCAAAAGGTGCTTCAACAAAGTATTAGTTGAAGGATGTGCATACTTATGCAACCATATTACTTTATTATTATATTTTTTCTTCCCTCTACCTAAAAGATTTCAGTTTGTTTTTCAATTGAGTTGTACAGTTTATAGGTCACATTCAAGGTGGAAAAAGTTCTGAAATGATTTATCTTTGTCTAATTTTTTTACAGCACAGAAACCTGACATTTTAACAGGGGTGTGTAGAGTTTGTATATCCACTGTATATATATGTAGTGTCTATTTGAAAAAGGTTATAAGTAGGAGTCAACACAGATTTATGAGGGATATCTCATGTCAATCAAATCTAATTAGTTTCTATGAGGAGGTTAGTTGGAATGTGGATCAAGGCAACTCCGTGTTTGTAGTCTTTTGGGATTTTGCAAAGGCTTTTGATACAGTGTCACATGGGAGACTATTGTGCAAACTAAAGGATACAGGAATTGCAGTAAATATCTGCTCATGGATTGAGAGCTCGCAAAAAGAAAGGAAACAAAGGGTTGTTGTAAATGGAACATACTCAGATTGAACTAATATGGTAAGTGGAGTTCCTCAGGTTTCAGTATTAGGTCCTCTCTTTTTAACATATCTATTAATGACTTGCAAACTAAGGGATACAGGAATTGCAGTAAATATCTTCTCATGGATTGAGAGCGGCTAAAAGACAGGAAGCAAAGAGTTGTTGTAACTGGAACATACTCAGATTGAATTAATGTGGTAAGTGGGGTTTCTCAGGTTTCAGTATTAGGTTCTCTCCGTTTTAACATATGTATTAATGACTTTGAAGTAGCACTGGAAAGTATTGTCTCCCTTTTTGCTGACGACTCTATTATGTGCTTTCCCTCTAAATGAATTTGCATAAATTAGAGAAATGGGTAACTAAATGACAGATGAAATTTAATATGAAGAAATGTAAAGTTATTCATCTGGAAAGGAAACATAGCAATACAATTTATATTCTTAATGGAGCAAATCTAGGGGTATCAGATATTGAAAAGAATTTCGGAGTGTTTGTGTCCACAGAGCTGGAAAAGGTGCACAGAGTGGAAACAAAACTAATAAGGGGAATTGAGGGGCTAGTTTATGAAGAAATACTAAGCACAGTAAGCTTATTTGCTCTAGAAAAAAGGATTCTAAGTGGGGATATGAGTACCTTATATAAATACATCCAGGGACAATATAAAGCTTTGTCAGGTGAACTTTTTTGCGCCGAGAGGACATCCTTTGAGGTTAGAAGTAAAAAGATTCCACCTTAAAGAAAGGAAAGGGTTCTTCACAGTAAGGTTGGTTAAACTGTGGAATTTTCGACCAAAGGAGGTGATGACTGTGGGTTTGATAAAAAACGGATTAGATATATTTTTAAATAAAAAGTGCATTCAAGGTTATCATAGATAATTAGAGAGAGAGAGAGGTTATTGATCCAGGGAGGAACCTGATTGACAGTATCTGGGGTCAGGAAGGCATTTTATTTTTGTTTTTCTTTTGAGACAAATGGCAATGTTTCACTTGGGTTTTTTTCTGTTTGCCTTCCTCGTGCTCATTAATTGTTAATTGATCCAATTTCAAAGATCAGAGAAGATCTAAAACAGTTGAACTTGATGGACTAAATGTCTTTTTTCAACCTCAATTACTATTAAACTATAAAATATATACCATAACATAATTTAATTTATGGTTGGCAAAAAAGTGATAGAAGCCCTCCACCATTTGAGTACAGTAGATAAATAGTCAATTTGTGTTCACATTAGAATATCTAAAAATAAGTTAAAACAGGTCTTTCTTGCTCAGAATTCCAATAAATACAGCTATTGCATTGCATTCTGGGAAACTGAGCAAGGACATGCAAATTAAGCCACAATGCATTTTCAATTTTTAATCCAATACAGTTTTATACACTGCTCCTTTTAGGCATATGCTCACTGTATTACACAACTTTAATGCATAGCATAGGTTTTGATTATGCACACCTTATGATAGGGTAGGGTTATAATCCATTTATTATTGTTTTATCCTTTTATTATTATCCTTTATTTGTAACACACCAGCATATTTTGTAGCGCTAGTGGAGTGACTGACAGAGAGGTGCTGCAGACACTCAGCATTGTGCATGGTATAGGAGTCCAGTGGATGTGTTCCATATGGACTGGAGTGGAGAGAGGCGGGTGATGTGGAGGCCAGCAATGAGAGAGTTCCATGTCTTTTTATAAAATTCAGATTAACAAAACAGTGAGTCTGGCACAAACCTAACACATCAACCATAGAACACCATCCCCACAGTGAAACATGGTGGTGGCAGCATCATGCTGTGGGTATGTTTTTCAGCAGCCGGGGCTGGGAAACTGGTCAGAGTTGGGGGAAAGATGGATGGTGCTAAATTCAGGGATATTCTTGAGCAAAACCTGTACCACTCTGTGCGTGATTTGAGGCTAAGACGGAGGTTCACCTTCCAGCAGGACAATGACCCCAAACACACTGCTAAAGTAACACTTGAGTGGTTTAAGGGGAAACATGTAAATGTGTTGGAATGGCCTAGTCAAAGCCCAGACCTCGATCCAATAGACAATTTGTGGTAGACTTAAAGATTGCTGTTCACATGCTCAAACCATCCAACTTAAAGGAGCTGGAGCAGTTTTGCAAGGAGGAATGGGCAAAAATCCCAGTGGTAAGATTTGGCAAGCTCATAGAGACTTATCCCAAACAACTTGGAGCTGTGATTGCTGCAAAAGGCGGCTCTACAAAGTATTGACTTTAGGGGGGGTGAATAGTTATGCATATTGACTTTTTCTTTTATTTTGTCCTATTTGTTGTTTGCTTCACAATAAAAAAAAAAAACATCTTCAAAGTTGTGGGCATGTTCTGTAAATTAAATGATGCAAATCCTCAAACAATTCATGTTAATTCCAGGCAACAAAACATGAAAATCGCCAAGGGGGGTGAATACTTTTGCAAGGCACTGTAGCAATTTTTGTAGCAAATGTCCTTAGGTTAAGCACAATGAAGCCTATTCTATTAGAGGCCTACAAATGACTAACCTCTTAATTTTTGCTGCAGTTGTTTTTTTCTCTCTAAATGTTTAGATATATAATATTGACTGCAATTTACCTCCTTAAGCCTAAACACCTAAAACATGCCTGACAACATTTAAGAAAGCCCGTAATTTGCTTCTTAGACACAGCCAATAGTAAATGAGACTGTCATCATGATGTCAGTAAAACATGGAAGTTAGATGTGATCTGCAGTCAGAGGCTACAAATTAAGTAGTTCCAATAAGTAATATTTGTCGATCGGGCTCACAATCAAGCAAGGTAGCACACTATAAAATGCATTAGAGCATATGTTCTAGTCCCTGTGGGTTTCATAATATGTATTAACCCCTTGAGTCCTGGGATATTACTCAGAAATAACTATTAAAAATAATATTTTTAATTGCATATTTCTGGGTTTGAGACTGCTGTGTAATGAATTCTAATGTGTTTTCATGCCTTCCCGTGCTTTAAAAGAACAGTAGTTTGGGCTTAATTGCTGCTCCAGCTTTAATAAGTGCTTGAAAAAGGCCTTGCAAGTCCTATTTAGTACTCGTAATTTTTTTTTACAGAAACTTTATACTTTTTTCATTTGTGGGATAGACATTATTTGCGAGCTAGAGCTACGAGTCTAATTGAATATCAATTTTGTGTAACTTTAATCAATTAGCGCTTGTAATGTTCGAGTTATGCTAAAAAGAATGGAGTTCTAAGCTAGAGTTTGCTACTTTACGTGGCCTGTAGTGATTGTGGGCGGGCAACTTGTAAGCGGAGTAGTTAATAGAAAATGTGGCAATTTTAATTGCGTATAAATGTACAAATTGACCAATAGAATAGGGCCCATAGACTTGTAAGTTCAGTTATTGAATGCAATTTTGCAAATTGTGTCTCAAGTACTAAATTAGTTTACATTGACTACTATAAAATATAGTATGAAGTTTTGAATTGATTAATGAGTTTTATGCATAAAAATAGGACAAAATTAACCTGCAGCATTTTAACAAACTTATGCTTTTTGTCCTACATTATGCAAAATCTATTGATTTGTATTATTATTTTGAAAAAGATCTAATCATAAAATAGTATGGTGCAACATAACGATCAGCTTTTCATATTATAATGGACAGAGCAACAAGATTGCAGATGGTTCTTTTATAAAGAGGAGAAGCCAAGATCTACATTAAATGTTTTGCTGCTATTAAAGGACCATTGTAAAGTGAAAACATATATATGTGTGAACACTTTGATTCTTACTAAAAGCATAATTCGGTATGAAAATAGTCCTAAAGGTAATTTTTCATTAGAAAAAAAAGATCATTTTGATGCCTCTCCTGGACCATGGAAGCAACCATGATTCTTGGATGGAATGTCTGTATATGAGGGGGCGGTTATATTTCTGGAGAGCTGTGCTTGCATCTCTTGCTGCAAACTGCTTATTTGTGATGAAAAAAGTCAATGTTGTACCCTCTATTCATAAAAAGACTGATTTTCCCCCCAAAAAAATCTGTTCATAGATTATACAGCTGCTAACATTGTTAACTTGATATATGTCAGTCTGTTACAAATAAGTGCCCTTCTTCTTGGAGTACAGTGGTCTTTTATAAATATACAGTACATGTTTCACTCTAGACAGTTGGTTTATAATAATCTTCATTTCTTTTTTGTAGGGTGTCGATGAGCATATATTCATCAATAAGCCACTAGTTTACTGCCACTATGCTCATGGTGTTGGAGACTCTCGATACTTTCCGGTATCTGATTGTGATAAGCTCACCAGGATTTTAACAGATGCATTAGAACACTACAACGAAATCCATGCTGCGATGAGCCTTGTCCTTTTTGAGGAAGCTATACAGCACATGTGAGTTTACCCTGGTTTGTTAGTATTTTACAACCAACATATTCTGTTGAATACAAGATAAAGTTCGAATAAATAAGTGACACAAAAAAGGTCCCAATTGTAGCAGAAATCAAAAGTACACATAACAATAAACATAACTAAAACTGGTTGTAATTAAGAATTAAAAAGTGGAAGTGTTTTAAAATGTATATAAACTTTACAGTTTGTGGAAATGATATAAAGGGATTGTAGTATACCTAGATTCTTATGAATAAATTGAAAGACGTGTGGTGGAGATTTTTTAATCCATATTCTCTCGATATTGTGTTACTGTACTGGCTTTTAGATTAATGACAGTTTACTGTTCTCCCCATATGCAATCACATTTTTCATTTTAGTTTGGAAAGCAATGCCACTTGTTGTCTGAGATTAGCTGTTATTGCTGTATTTATGACACATAGAAAGTCATTTTTTAAGTTCCGGACAAGACACATACTAGTTGCACTAATTATTTAAACTATATGTATGAGCTGGAATATAATATCACAAATCTGTTTTCAAAGAAACACATGTCAAGTTTTCTGTCTTGTCTCTGCTTCAGATGAAGACTTTTATTTGATTTTTTTCAATCCCAGGCTCCTGTTTGATGAGCCATTTTTATCTAGCCATAAAATTAACAAAGTAAGGCTGAAATGCCATCTGAACAAAGATGTTCGTTCCCAGTATCAAAACCATGAGAGTGTCAGAGAGTATGTTGTGATTAGAAGGTTTTGACAGCTATTGGTCTCACAGGTCAGTAAAACTGTTTCACAAAATTAATTAAAAATTTGAGGCTTCACAGTTTCTGGACCAAGGGGCCGAAGATTTTTAGCTCTAATATGATCTGTGGGCTGGACAGAGGAGCCATTGTATAATAGCTGCATTTTCTTTCACCATAGACTAGGTAATAATCAAACTTTGGACACATCATCAGTTAAGGTATTTTATAATTAACATCCCAGTTAATATTTGCTATTAAAATAGTGCTTAAATCATATTAATCTTTTCAATATTATTTAGACGTCTGATGACCAAAAATGTGATGTCCTGCATAGGTTTTACTTTGTCTATATGTTGATGTTTCTGGTAGGTGTGTCAATAAATTGCTCACATTATTTCATGACTCTGTGACTTTATGTTTTTTAATAAATAAAAAAGAATATTCAAAGATCTTATAAAGGACTCTGTAAGGAATACTTAGATTTTAGACTTGATAAGAAAAAAACTTTGCTAAACTTTTACTATTTTACTTTTAAATATTTAATTAACATTATTTAATTATTCACCTGTGGTGCCTAAGTTAATCATTGCAATATTATTCTGAGCCTGGCACATTCTTCAAAGCTTACACAGAATATGCATGCAACACACCCTATGAAAAGACTCATCAATTCTCTAGAACCCATTTACTAAGCATATGAAACAGTGTAGTATAGTCTTGCCAGGCTCCCATTATCATTATCCATGTAGCTTCTTGTGGGAAGGCTTCAAAGGCTATACATCCATTAACTAAAAATTCCTATAGGTATGTCAATGCTTGATCAGTTTTAAAAACTATTAACAGTTTTCCCAGATAAGTTTCTGTACAAGATATTTAATGCATTCCATGTTGTTTTGATGGAATTCCTTTTGACGAAGTAAATGATGATTAATGCAGGAACCTGTTTTATTTAATTTATGTGTTGCTATATTACTAATGGGTTTCAAGGGAAGATTTGCTCTTTTGATACAAAAATGCTAATTTATACAGGGAAAACACAAAATTATAAGTATAGAATATATACTTTATAGCATTTTAATGATTTATGAATGATGCTGAAGTTGAAAAAAAAGACATGGAACATTTTACAATATTAAAGCATGTGCAACAAAACAGCATAAAAAGCTTGTATTATATTTGATTACATAAGAAGGTGCACATATGCTTAGTCCAACATCCTGGAGACCACATCCAGCCTTCAGACATCATGTTCACTAAATCTCTACTTGATATTAAATTCTCTAAAGTTATTGACTGAGAAAGGCACAGAAGGTAAGGAAACTGCACATCAGACAATATGCAAGTTACAAATATATAATCAAAGGTGCTTTACATCTAACTCTAAAAAATCTTGCTTTCTCACCTATTTAGCTGCCGCATTAGCCGGATTCTTGAGTTCCCTTATGGCAATGCTCTTTTGGTTGGAGTTGGAGGAAGTGGAAAACAAAGCTTATGCCGCTTAGCAGCTTTCCTGAGTTCACTGGAAGTTTTCCAGATAACTCTTCGTAAAGGATATGGCATCAATGATCTTAGGGTAAGATGGATATTTTTATCATAACTCATTTTTATATATCCTGTTTTGTGTCGGTCAGTACAATCAGTTTTTTAAAGTTATACATTTAAGTTATACAGTATAGCTAATTATTACTACAAAAAAATATTTATGTTAGAGGACATGCATTTAACTGCTAAAGCTGAGAATTGCAGCTGTCTCTTGATCTTTTCGGCCAATTAGATTGAACAGTTCATAATTTTATTCCTAATGGAAGCTCCATGTGTCCTCAAACATGGTCCAGTACCTGCTACAAGCTCCTTAACGTTTACATACTTAGTAAATGTTCATTATATTTGCTCTTTCATATAATAGGTATTCTGTTGCTATCTCCTTAGAGAAATAGTACCCACAGGCCTACAGCAGAACAGTACGACTGCTTGTCCAATGGGGTCTATATCTTGTTGGCACAAAGAAGGTCAAAGACCGTTCTAAGGTCTGAGCCATGGGTCAGTAGAAGTGTAAACTGGGTCACTGGTAGAAGTTTAGTTCAGTTTCAGGAATCATGTTTGTGGTCACAAGCAAATAGTTGGGGCACATAACAGGCAAAATCGTAGTCTAGATCACAAGTCAAGGTCATGTGAGGAGAAAACCGAGCATAAACAAACCAGGGGTCTAATCAGGTAATTACAACTAGAAAACTAAGGCACCAATGAATAAACAGAAACTGTGTCAGGAAAGTAATATATTTATTGACCTTCTGGTGTTTGCTCCAGAATAAATGCTGAGATTTTGCCAGCCATGCTTTTTTCTCTTTGGGATAACCAATGTCTGTGTCAAAAATGCAAACCACTCTGTGATGATACAGAATCCCAGATTTATCAAGCAGCATATTGAAATACTCCATCCATTACAATGGGCCAGGCAATACACCACCACGTTATGCTAAACATTATTTATCAAGTAGTGAATGTACCTATACTCCATCCAATATAACAGAAAAAGTGTACATGCTCCCACCATAAGCTAAATGGTGTTATGATAAATAGACTTCCCAAGAAATCTAAAGCATGATTTCAGAACCAGCCGCACACTGATGAGATCCATTTTCATAATGAAACGGTACAATCTGCGGGTAGGTCTCAACTCCTGCATAACTAAATCTATGTGATGCTTTAAAGCTGTGTAATACAGCGAGCATATGCCTAGAAGGGCCATATGTAAAGTGGTATACAGATTAAAGAGTAAAAAATGCATTGTGGGCTCATTTGCATGCCTCAGACCAGTGTCCCAGATTGCAGTGCAATAGATGTATTTCTGGAATTCTTAGCAGAGAGAGAGGATACAGAATGGGTGGAGGAGAGTGTAAGAGAGACAGAAAAAGAGGAGTATTGAAAATATGGTGATACATTTTTAATTTTTTTTTTTTTTTTTAGAGTGACAAGAGTTCAGAGGTTTGGCCTCCCTTTATCAAGTCTGAAGCCTCAGATTTCTCAAATGCATTTATAGCCTACTCCACTATATATTTCTCCTACTTCACCTTCTATTGAATTGCTGAATCTCAAAGGTTGATTTGTGTAGTCATTACTCCATGCAGTATTTCTGCAAGCAGCTTGTGACTTTACGAAGCTGCAACATACCAGCGTGTGTATGGGTTGGCAGTGTGCAAAAGTGTTTGTCTATGTAGCCAGAAATTGTCTCTTTGCTCTATCTGGTTTCTCATCAGCATATGCCTTAATAATCTTATTGTTGTTGTTGTTGTTGTTGTTGAAAAGAGACTAAATCCATCAGCCCATCTTGCACATTATGTTATTACTACCATGTGTAACTCTTCCAGTGATTATAGAAGGTGACATTTATCTTTCTAAAATAAGATATTGGATTGGTGGTGTTCATTTTGCTGTGTCGGAACTTGGTAGAACCGAACCATTGTGTTGCGTATTGTTTTGTATTTTTATGAATCATTATTTCTGGTAGCTGAGTAATACCAGTGTGACCAAGTTCTCTTGTTCCTGCTATTTTTCCTTAAAGCACCCCCCCTATACCTTATACCTTTATTTTTAGAGTGGTAGGGTTTTTTTTTTTTGGAGGGCCCTTTCCTGGCCCAGAAGATTAAGACATGAGCTACAATCAAGAAAGAAGAGAACCAGACCCTCTTCAATCAAATGGATATCCCGCCTAGTCCAGGGCAGAAGAGTGAGGGCCAGGGCGTCATTGATCATTGCAGAATGATCATTTAGGGTAGGTAATTATTATCAATTAATAATTATTTTACAGGTTGTGCCTATATTTTTGTAATTTAGGTTTTATTATTTTTTGAAATCCAGAAAGCTTGGTTTGGGTGCTCCCTGCACTGAAATCTCTTCTGGATAAGGCTTTGGGTTAAGGATGTGGGCTGAGTGCCATAATGTGGTGGTGGTAAAGATTTACATTAACGTGTATCATAGGGGGGGACAAAACTCCTGCAACCAATTTACAACAAAGCTGCAAGTTACACTGCCTAATTGGCATGGGAGCCATTGTTTGTGCAAAAGGACGCTTATTTGCAGCTCAGTGTGCTTGATGAGAATTGTAGAGATGATCTATCTGTGTGATAACATTGGGGGATCATTTTTGGCAACCAGATAGACAGACAAGCATACTGTGATACCAATAAACACATCAAAGTAGCTAATTAAAATCCAGAAGCCTCCGATTTGCATTTTAACGCAGGCTCACAATGCTAAATATCTCAGGAATGGTTCATTTTAGGTACGATGGCTAATAGAGTGTATAGCCAGTTAATCACTGTATTTAAAAATAACTTTAAAAACAAATTGAGTTTGGGGTGACTGAATCCCTTTAACATTTGCACCTAAAAATATTTCTCCATAACATACCTAATGTGATCAAGTCATAAAACAGTGATACGCGTCTTTTTTTTTTTTTTTTTTAATAAAATTTCAGATACATTTTAAATTATCCCCAAACTGATGTTTTCTTCCAGTAAAGGATTGCTGGAGAACATTTGTCTAGCTGTTGATAAATTCTCATGATAGAGAACTTTCTTGAGATTATCTACTCAGCCAATAAGTGAATTATTACTATTGCTAAGAATTTAGCAGATGCTTATTGGACCTGACTTCTGAGAATACCCATTTTCTCACAAAGGGAAACCTTGGCACATGTTAATTGTTTAATTTCCTTTAAATCTGGTGTGTTCATTTGCTTATTAGTACAACAACACTGAACAGCCACATCCAAACACCACTCAGCTTGCAAAACAGCTTAAAGTACTTGAACACCTCTATAATGCCACATATGTGAATATTCTGCTTGTAGCCATTATTAAGTACTAAACAAACAATGCAATTATCAATTAAAACGGTGAAAAAACGAGCATTCCTTTGTGCAAGCAGTGCCTTGAAGTAAAGCTTTTTTTTAATTATCTTCTTGCAAATATTGTTTTGCAAAGCAGTCGGCAGTTCAATCCATAATATGCAATGTCACTATTACTGAAAACAAACAAAACCAATTTCTTAACTCATCCTTAATTGCTGCTAAGGTCTTTATAACTGAAATGTGTGATGTAACTGTTGCCATGGTTTCCATCTTTAGGTTTTGAACAGTAGCTTTTGCTTAATGCTGTTACAATGCAAAGTGCTGGTGATGGACAATCAATTGTGTATTTTATTGTATGTTTACAAGCTTCTATCTATCTTACTATCTTTCTGTCAAAATCACTGTGATGTTTATCATGTTTGATATACACACGCCACACCCTTTCTGTAACTGCAGACTTCATTGCTTTTTACCCATCTTTTGGGACCATTTTAAGAATCTTATGAAAGTGAAAGATCATTGCTACCAATGCATGTCATGCTCTGCAGCTGGAAGATGGAGGTATCGGATAAAAGCAAGAAGCTGCTATGATACAGAGAAAGATGCATGAAATAGTGTCTAAGTTGTCATTATAACAATAGTGAAACGTAGCTGTATTTTAGACAGTGATACGGCTACTTGAATGTAAAAGACACTCAAGGATTAGTCATTCTGGAATGTGGCCTCAGTGACATATTTGTATAGCATTAATCAAAACTGAATTTGTAACTTTTAAAATGTCTGTCAAATAATACCTTTCTTAAGTATATTGCAAACAGTATTAGTGAGCGCACTGTCATATTCTACCATGCGGACTTCCAGTGATTCTGCAGTATAAATATTTCCATATACAATCTTGGTTCCTACTGTGTAAATTTACCATAGGGGATAAATTCTGCCAAGGAAAACATTTATTTATTGAACATCTGGTTGTGACTATAAGGAAACTTTTTACCAATACTTCGGGGGCCAAAAAAGAACCCCTCTGAACTGACTTGCAAACTTGGTCATACAGTAAAGTGTATTTGCTTATTTATTATTATAAATAAAATCAGTATGTGAAGAAAAAAATCCAATGGGACTTGCATTGCAGCTTCTACCAGATTTCTCCACCTATAATCTCCTTTGAGTCTCCTGGAGATGGGAATGGATCTACCTAAAGATTGTCATATGAAGAGCTTTTTACTGTTGCAGGCAAACAGTTTAAACTTTAGAATAGCTTCCTGGGAACCAACACATAAAAGACTAATGCTGATCATGAACAAACTCATTGTAGAAGGTGATTTAATTTAACTTGGTCAACAAATTTTCTTATACATTAGGTATAATGCTTTTAAAACCCCCAAACATTTGAAGTTTCAGATACTGTATATTGTGTGGATTTGAAAGCTTTGTACTGTTATTTTGCTTGTAATCAAATATTCCTACCAGTTTGCTATGACAAGAAATATAAGTTCAATATATGCAAATAATCTGTTTAGGTAAGTGTTTATGACATTTTTAAATTTAAAGCACTATTGTAGCATTAGGGGAGATACTTGTCCCACAACTCGGGGCTAGTTGAGATGGATTTACCAGCAATGCTTCACAGGTACAATTCTTACGCCACCCAAGTTTAGAGATCCAACACACTAAACAAGCTATTGGCTCCAGTTCAAAATAAATCCTATCAGTCAATTTAAATTTTAAGATAAAATGGTTAATGTAGTGACCGTCCATGGTCCCTTTAATGTGGTGCAGTTGTCCTGTCCCCTTAGCAGAAAAACACCCCCAAAGCACAAGGTTTCCACCTCCATGTTTGACGGTGGGGGTGGTGTTCTCAGGGTTATAGGCAGCATTCCTCCTCTTCCAAACACTGCGAGTTGAGTTCATGCCAAAGAGCTCGATTTTGGTCTCAACTGACCACAACATTTTCAACCATTTCTCATCTGAATCATTCAGATGTTCATAGGCAAACTTCAGACGGCCCTGTACATGTGCTTTCTTGTGCAAGGGGGCCTTGTAGGCACTGCAGGATTTCAATTCTTCACTGCGTAGTGTGTTACCAATGGTTTTCATGGTGATTATGGTCCCAGATGCCTTGAGATCATTAACAAGATCCTCCCGTGTAGTTCTGGGCTGATTCCTCACCATTCTCATGATCATTAAAACTCCACAAGATGAGATCTTGCATGGAGCACCAGACCAAGGGAGGCTGGAAGTTATTTTGTGTTTCTTCCATTTGCTACTAATTGCACCAACTGTTGTCCCCTTCTCACCAAGCTGCTTGACGATGGTCTTGTAGCCCATTACAGCCTTGTTTAGGTCTACAATCTTGTCCCTGGCATCCTTGGGCAGCTCTTTGGTCATGGCCATGGTGGCGAGTTTGGAATTTGATTGATTGATTGCTTTTGTGGACAGGTGTAATTTATACAGGCAACACATTGAGATTAGGAGCACTCCCTTTAAGAGAGTGCTCCTAATCTTGGCTTGTTACCTGTATAAAAGACACCTGGGAGCCAGAAATCTTTCTGATTCATAAGGGATCAAGTACTCATTTCCCTCATTGACCTGCAAATCAATTTAGAACTTTTTTGACATGTGTCTTTCTGGGGGGGTTGTTATTCTGTTTCTCACTGTTAAAATAAACCTACCTTTAAAATTATAGACTTATCATTTTTTTGTCAGTGGACAAACATTCAAAATCAGCAGGAGATCAAATACTCCCCCCGCCCCCCCCCCCCCCCAGTGTATATCTATGAAAATAGTTCATCAAATAGATGGGCACACATGGTTGATATTCTTTACATATGGTTACCAGCCTCCATATGGAATGGCCAGTTGTAAGTCCACCAAATTTAAGAATAATTGATTCAGAGACTCCCTGGAGAGACCTTCGAGAGTTTTCCTCCTTCAAAACATACATGAACATTGTTTTGAGAGTAAATAAGACTAAATGTTTCGTCATGATGTCATACAATGCAAATTTCAGATGTTGTGTGCACCAAAATGTGATTTAGTATCATATGTAAAACATGGAAAGTTTAATTGCTTGGTCATAACAACATTATTTTCTAATTCACCTAATGTTATTGACATGGAACATGTGATTACAGTAATCAGCATTGATATATAAATATTATTGTGCTGTTATCCATCAGGCAGATGATTTTTGAAAATATGATTAATGCACATCCACTTTACCTTAACACAGAATGGGTATAATAATAATAATAATAATAATAATAATAATAATAATAATATCATATGAGTACACATATCAGATCGTAATCTAAATATAATGTATGTTTATGTTACAAATGCCTAAACATTAAAAACACACAGACACAGGGATTGCGGTATAATAAAAATATATGTTTATTACATCCACAGTGCACAGTCTTAAACGTAGCAGACCATACATTAATATCATTGGTGTGGTGCAAGGGAAACCCAAGAGGACAAAAGGCTGTTTAAAATGTGATCATATGATGGCTTAAAGGTAATACTTGTAACAGAGTTGGAACACAAATCCAATATCTCCGCTGGTATACGGTAAAATATCCAAGAAGCACTACAGTCTCACCATCCCCAACCTCCCATATTGGACGACACTCAATAGGGAGTCAAATAATACTGTCTTTATTTTGTTGTGCAGAAATATATATTCACATCTATTCCCACAGGCAATACACATCCCCCATATTTGGCCACACAATACACATAGAGAGACAATAGGTGTGGTCACACCTCCCTGAGGCTACCTGACTACTTTGATACAATCAGACATTGATCAGATTATACTTCTTTGTTCTATGTCTCATAATGAAAACACTTTATACAATAGACTTCCTTATCTTATGAGGAGTCTCTGTAATAGGATTATCTATTAGCCTAGTAGCTGTAATATTCTGAGCCAATATATTCTGTAGAACATAAAACAACATATCTACAGTACAGCAATGTGATCATATTTTAACCATAACCATAAAACAGAGTAAAACAGTGATGGTTTCTGTTACAATACTGTATAATAATAATGAAGCACAGCATCTACTAGAGTCACATGGGACCATTACAACACACTAATGATAATTTGATGAATTTAAATCTCATCATTCATAACTACATATGACAGAAGTAACCAGTAATGTGCATACCACTTTCATTGTTTCTTCATCTATTCAATTAAACCAATATTTAGTCATTCAGTTGTATCCAAATCTGTAACGATGTAAACCGCAGCATGACAGGCACTTCTGTCAGCCACAGCCTCTTTAAATTTCATTAAGCTAACGTTAATAGCTTCAACAACCTTATCAATCCATCTCCACCTCTGTCGCCCTCTCTGTGTTCCTTCAATCTTTCCCAGCATCAGAGTCTTCTCTAGGGAATCCAGTCCTTTTATATGACCAAAATGTTTGAACTTCAGTCTCATAATCCTACGTTCCAGTGAACATTTTGTCTTGATTTCCTGAAGTACTGATTTATTTGATCTTCTTGCAGTTCAAAGGACTCTAAGCCATTGTCACCAACACCACAGTTCAAAGGCGTAAATTCTACGATGCTCAGCCTTCTTTATGGTCCAGCTCTCACCCCTATATGTTAATACTGGGAATATCATAGTTTTTAACTATGCAGACCTTTGTTGATAGTGTAACATCTTTGCTTTTTTGTAGCGTGCCCACGAACGCCTTAGCTTTCCTCCCCAAAAGCAAATGTATTTTCATTTCATGGTTACATTCACCATTTTTGTGGGATCTTGGATTCCACAAAAATAAAATCTGTCACTGCCTCCACTACTATCTATTTGCCAGGAACTGAGATTGTCGTTTACCATAACCTTCGACTTTTTAATGTCGAACTGCAGGACAGCTTTTGCACTCTCTTCTTTCACCCTTATCAATAGGTCCTTTGGGTCCTCCTCACTTTGATCCCTCAGAGTAATGTCATCCACGTATCTGTGGTGTATTGATATTGTTTCCAGCAATAAGTAGAACTTTGAATAAATAGGGTGACAATAAACAGCCTTGTTGCATTCCTTTCCCGATCTTGAACCATTATGTTATTCCATATTTGTTTCTGACTGTGACTTCTTGGTCTACGGATTCCTCAAGAGGCAGATTAAATCATCTGGTACTCCCATGTCTTTAAGGACCTGCCACAATTTGTTGTGATCCACACATTCAAGGGCTTTAGAATAGTCTATGAAGCAGAAATAAATGTTTTTCTTGAACTCACTTTCTCTATTATCCACAGGACATTGGCAATTTGATCTCTTCCTCTGTGGAACCTGGCTTGCCCATCGGATAGTTCTTGTTTCATATATTGTTGGAGTCAAGCTTGTAGGATCTTAAGCATTACATTTCTGTCATGTGAAATGAGAACAATTGCTCGAAAATTGGAGCACTCATTGCCACTGACTTTTTGGAATTGTGATGTAGACTGACCTTTTCCAGTCTGTTGGCAACTGTAGAGTTTTCCAAATTTGTTGACATGAGGCAAGCAACACTTTCACAGCATCAAGTTGTAGAAGTTTGAATAGTTCAGCTGGGATTCCATCAACCCCTGCAGTTTTTTATCAGCAAGGCATCCTAGGGCCCATCTAATTTCTCTCTCGAAGATGTGTGGCCCCAGCTCATTGGACAAATTATTGAGGTGTATTCCTTCCACCTCTTCTTTATCTTATCTACTTCTGTTAAGTCCCTACCATTTTTGTATTTTCTTTCTCCCACTTGATGTACCTCTTCTATCTCTTCACATCGCTCATTATAGAATGCCCCCTTGTCCATTCTTGCTATCCTCTGGAATTCTGCATTCAGTTGGATACATTTTTCCTGTTTCCACTGCCTTTTGCTTTCCTTCTTTCCTGAGCTACTTTCAAAGCCTCACCAGACAGCTAGTTTGCCTTCTAAGTTTTCTTTCTTTTGGGGATATTCTTTGTTGCGGTTTCCTGGATAATGTTGCAAACTTTGGTCCAAAGTTTTTCAGGCATTCTATCTTCCATGTCTAGTTAGTTAAATATATTCCTTATCTCCAATGCATGTTCACAGTGGTTTTCATTTACTTTGGTCTGGCGATTTTCCCTCTTTTCTTTAGATTTGTTCTGAACTTTGCAATAAGAAGCTCATGGTCTGAGCCACAGTCAGCTCCAGGTCTAGTTTGTGGTGACTGTATAGATCTTCTCCATCATTGGCTACAAAGTATATAGTCAATCTGCTTTCTATATTGTCCATCTGGTGATGTCCATGTGTAGCATTGTCTCGGAGGCTGTTGGAAAATGGTGTTTGCTATGACCATAGAATTAACTTGATAGAACTCTACTAATCTCTTACCTGTTTCATTTTGTACTCCAAGGCTAAACTTGCCAGTGATTCCAGGTGTCTTTTGGTTCCCTATTTAGCATTCCAATCTTCTATGATGAGGGTAAAATCTTTTATTGGTGTTTTGTCTATGACATGTTTCATTTCTTCATAGAATTGGACAAATTCAGCCTCTTCAGCAACCATGGTTAAAGCATAGACTTAGGTCACTGCGATGTTAATGGCTTGCCTTGAAGTCGAATTTAAATCATTCTGTCATTTATTGGATTGTAACGGAACACTGCTTTGGCCACCCTTTGATTGACTATGAGTGCTACTCCATTTTTTCTGTGGGATTGTTGACCAAAGTAGAAAATCTGGTGGTTGTCTGATGTGAAATGTCCCATTCCAGTCCATTTAAATTCACGAATTCCCAGGATATCAATGTTTAATGTCATCTCACTTTGACCACATCCAGTTTGCCACAGTTCATAGTTCTAACATTTCAGGTTCCTATGCTGAATTGTTCTTTTACAACTGCAGACTTTTCTTTCACACATTCACAGCTCAGTGTCCTTGTGACTTTTATCCAAACACTTCATTAGATCTGGTGCTACTCGTACTCGCCCTCTTCTCTTCCTCAGTAATGTGAAAGGCACATTTTGATCTGAGGGTCTCATCTTTTGGTGCCATATAGTTATGTCTTTGGTTTTGCCTGTCCATACATTTCTCTTAGCAAAGTTACTGGAGTGGGTTGCCAGTTACTTCTCCAGTTAACCGTTGTTTGTCTGACCAATCATTGAGGTCCACAAGCCCCTTCACCACAACAGGGTAGTGACCCAGAAGGAACCTGGATTATGTAATCCAAATCAATTACACACAGACAGTGTGATTTAAAAAAAATATGAAAAAGTATGACATAGCTATGAAATTATCACTGTATGGTCATATTTAAAAGAACTGAGGGGGGTGGGAGAATCTTGCAAGGTCTGTATGTACTGTACAGTGCTTTATACTGTTACCTTAAAAATAAACTAACTTACCTGATGTTCATCTTCAAGCAGTGCACCATGCTACATGTTAAACGTAAGATCATTCATGGGACTTAAAACATGATATATATGTTTATGGCATGTGAGATCATTCTGCTAGGGGTATGTCATCAATAGAATGGCTTTATGAAAGCCACTGTATATAGTTTACTTATATTATTTGGTAGCACTGCTTGCAGATGATCTTACCTTAATGGATGTGAAAATTGCCCAAAAAAACATCCTAGGAACTACATAATCTCTTCTTAACTGCATGCCTAGGTGATCATTAATTGGTGAAATGTTAACCATAACCATATGTGTCCACTGATTAAATTATCATGGACTAAGTAATGGTGGCTAGACACATGGAGCCTCATTCAATTCCCTATATCACAAAGTTACACAGACAAGAAGTGGCCATAAACTTTCCGAGCTGTTCTATTCCTCCCTCTCAGCATGATTACAAGTGTACTACTTGAAATACCTGCAAGTAAACCCTACTCAAGATTTTACATCTGCTTCCCCATTGAGGAATCAGGAATATTACAAGTTGCTTGAGCTCCAAAAACCTATTCAATTAAAAAATACTCAAAATTACTTTGTACTTGTAATTCTTTTTTTTTAATTAAGAAAACTACTCTTTTTTTATTAAGAAAACTATGTAAATAAAATGCCATCTCTAGATAGTTTAAAATAATAGAAGAACAAAAAGATAATTTTTTTAACCAATCGGTAAGCATTATTAGAAATGCGGTTATCACTCTCCTATAATTTAGCCGAAAGCCCAATTGTAATAAAAATACAAAGGCTCTCTAGATTTAACAATGACCACCTACATATAGATCTTCAATATTATTTATTCCTCCCTTTTTCCAAACGGTTACATTTATGTCCTTCTTTTTATAGATTAAGATATTAACCGGAACCCCAAAGAAGGAAAAGGAGATAGATTCATTGCATTTTCAATTTTATACCAAAATGTAACCAAACATTTAATCACTCTTGGAAGATTTATAAAAATAGGTGGATCCCATTTCGGAAGCCAATGATGCACTTTCCCTCCAAAGGGATTTGCATAAATTAGAGAAATGGGCGACTAAATGGCAGATGAAATTTAATATGAATAAATGTAAAGTTATGCATCTGGGAAAGAAAAAATAGCCATGCAATTTATATTGTTAATGGAGCAAATCTAGGGGTATCAGATATTGAAAGGGATTTGGGAGTACTTGTGGACAACCACCTAGGTAACCATGCTCAATGCCAAGCAGCCTATGCAAGACAAGTAAAATATTAGAATGTATTAAGAAGAAGGGTATAGAAGCAAATACAATTCTGCCACTATACAAATCACTACTACGCCCTCATTTGGAATATGGAGTACAATTTTGTGCACCACTACATAAAAAGGACATTTTAGAGCTGGAAAAAGTACAGAGAAGAGCAACATAACTATTAAGGTGAATAGAGGGCCTAAGTTATGAAGAAAGACCAACCAAATTAAACTTATTTTCTCTAGAAAAAAGGCGTCTATGAGGGGATCTGATTACCTTATATAAATATATCCAGGGTCAAAACAAGGCTTGTCAAGTGAGCTTTTTGTGCCAAAAGGTTTTCAACTGACAAGAGGACATCCTTTGAGATTAGAAGTAAAAAGTTTTTTTTCCCCTTTTGAGACAATTGGCAAAGTTTCACAGTTTCATTTTTTTTCTGTTTGCCTTCCTGGATCAATTAACAATTAATCTGCATATTGCAGATCAGAGGAGAGCTAAAAAGATTGAACTTGATGGAATAAAATTATTTTTTCAACCTCAATTACTATGTAACTGTGTAATAGATGGATAGGTATGTCTAATAAGGTCTTTAGGCCATTATATAATTTATTTATTTTAAATCTACTTTGTGCATTTTTTTATAATATAAATAGGTGCCATTTCTGTAATACATCTACATACATATGCTATTTTGGGGATAATCGTCATCTTTAGAGCATCTATTGCAGCAATCCAGGACATTTTTATAGTTTTCCAATCTGATGATATCTGCTTAATTCGATTACTTGCTAAACTTAGATTTCCTCTAATAGATTCTTCAGGCAAAGGAGAACCCTATCTCCAAATGAGTGATATATTTACTGTTCCAATTATAAGAGTATAATTGTTTTAATCTTGAAGTTTGTGCTATATTTAAACCCTTTAAGATAGCATTTTTAATTAATGTATCTTGAAATTCGAGAACCAACCATATTCCTCTGGGATTTTTTGTAAATGTTATAAGAAAGTCTCTGGATCTATCAGTTAGGATTACGTCATCTGCAAAAAGCAGAATTTTATAATTGAGATTTCCAATATCTATCCCCTTAATATCTGAAGAGGCTTTAATAATGTCTCCAAAAGGTTCTATAAATAAAACAAATAATAATTGGGATAAAGGATAGCCTTGGCTTGTTCTATCATTTTTGATTAAAAATGTTTCGGTTTCCAATCCAAAACCTGTAACTAATGCTTTTGGGTTAACATATAATGCACATATAGCTTTGGAGCCAAACTCTGTGAACCCAAATGTTTGGAGAACTGCATCAAATTTGATACAACAGAATTTAATCTATTTGCTAAAATTTTGATTTTATATCAACATTAATGAGCGAAATAGGAATTTAATTTTTGCAATCATCCAGGTTTTAATCTTGTTTCGAAATATTCAAAATGACTGCTTCTGACATTTCTGATAGTACTTCTTTAGTTTTTATCTCATTAAACATATTACATAAGTTGGTACTCAATATTGGGGGGGGGGGGGGAATTTATAACATATGTTATCAAAACCATCTATACCTGCTGCCTTACTAGATTTCAACTTATTTATGACCAAGTCTATTTCTTTCTGGGAGATATCTCCATTAAGAAACTCCAGATTGTCCCATGAGATATTTGGAATGTTCGTTTTTTTATAAGAATCTGTAAATTTCAGATTTTCAAAGTTATTTAAAACCTTCAGATTACTCCAAGTTTATAGAGAACTATAAACATTTAGGAAGATTGTACAAATATCTTTAGTATGAGAATAGAGTAAGTGATTCAGTCCTCTCAGATCATTTATTCTTTTTAGTATTTTTTTGTTTTTTAAGTTTATTAGCTAATAGCACTTCATTGGTTAGTGTTAGATTACCATGGGGCATCTATATAGACCCCATGGTAGGTATGGGGTTCATTTAGGTACCATGCCGGTCTTTTAAGGACACCCATGGTAGTTAGGGGCTAATAGGTATACCATGGGGATCTCAATTTGCACATTGTTCCTTCGCATCTCCCTGTACATTTGTCTTTGTGTATCTGCCACAGTTGACTGTTGGGAGGACACACATGTGAGGAGGCTTATCCTAATCCCCTCCTATTGATGCAGAATTGGGTGCAGTTCCCTATGCTGGTCCCCAATGAGGGCCCTGAGGTGAGGGAGTTGGTACTGCGGGTGGGCTCTGCAGTGGTGGAGGTAATGATGATGGCGGCATGGTGGAAAGGTGCTGAACTGTTGGTGGATGTGCTGGTGGGTAGGGTGGAGCCAACATCCACTGTGCTGGAGGAGAGGAAGTGGTGGAGACGGTTGGATTGGTGGGGGTCAGACCAGTAGCAGGATGCAGGTGGAGTCTATCTGGAGGAGAAAGGGGGGCAGTGGGATTAAACTCCACCCGGGTGGTGGATGGTCTCGCAGGCTACCCCACCTGCTTCATCTCAAATCAATATCCCCTGCTGGGATCTGCCCTCTGCAGCTGATGAACACACATAATCTGCTGTACCATGTTTCATACTAACAGATCAGCTCAGAAAGATGTTGCAACATGCTGCTGAGATGTGGTTCTTGATACAAATTCTGTATTTGCATACTTAGCAACGGCACACCCATATCAGGAATATTTATTTTATGTTTATTCACTTTAAATTGATGTTTTAATTGATTCTCATTGCAGCTTGGTATCTCTAAGTAATTAGCACATAGGTATATTAAATACCTAGTAATATTCAGGAACCTTACTTATCCCTAAGTGGAAGTATATGGATTTTCAACATAATGGAAAGAGTATTGTATTCATGGAATGGTTACTGAATAGGTGTCAGAGCTGTAACAGTAAGGGAATTCATACATACTATGGAATGTCATAAGTTTCTTGTGATGCTATAAGAAACAAGTCAATAAATTATGGTATTTAACAAGACTTGATATGGACAAACTAAATAATAGCCGTCAAGATAATATGAATCTGGAATGTAACATGTGATTTATATATTCTATCTTTTTTGCAGAGTGACATAGCTACACTTTATTTCAAAGTAGGGGTGAAGAATATTGGAACAGTATTTTTGCACACAGATGCCCAGATTCCCGATGAAAGGTTTCTTGTTCTAGTTAATGACATGCTGGCTTCAGGTAAAGTGAATTACCTTTATGCTGCGTTTTTTGCATTTATGTTAGTTCTCCATTTATGAATAAATTTGCTTGTTCACTTGCATCTAGAGAATATTAACCTTATATATTTCTTAATTTTGTATTACATTAGACATAACACTATATTATCAATATATATATATATATATATATATATATATATATATATATATATATATATATATTTATAGTGTTTATCAAGTGCTATTTTATTTAAAAAAAGAGTGGTAACCACTTGCCTGTAATCTTCCATTTAAAAGCTTAATTTTATGGTAATGGCAATGAGGGATTTAATTTGATAAGCTTGTCAATACAGTCTAATTTATTAAATGAGTGTTAATGATAATTTCAGACAATGTATCTAATGGGTGAGTAATTTTACTGTACTGCTTGTTGGACTGTAACTTTAAATAATGAAGATGAGAGAAATCGGAAGACAGAAAAAATATCTGCTAAATACATTCATGATCAAAACAGTGCAGAATATACCATTTTAAATGAATATAGGGCGGGAGGGGTTTGAATAGGCTTCATCAGTAGATGTGAAAGGTCATCACTGCAGATTTGTAATAGGAGCTGTTAAGTCACCTCTGACACGAGCTAAACAAGCTGCTTAATATAATGAGTTGCAATCAGCAATAATTTGGTCTAACATGAATTTATTTTTTAAAACAGGTTTTTATCTGTACTAAAACAAAAGTAAAGTCTGTCATCAGCTTTCTTCCATAGCACTTTATAAAAATACACAGTTAAAATGGCAATACTAAAGAGAATTCAAGAAGGGTGATTTTGGCTTTTAATGTAATCTTGTGTACTTTCTCTTGTCACATGTGTGAAAGCATTTTATCAGCATTATGGTACGCAGCGAAGGCTAGGAAAAACCTTACTGAAAAACACAGGAGACTAAGACACCGCAATGGACCAAATACAACATCTCTGCTTGCAGACTGAAGTTGTTGTAAGGAGGGCTCTTGTAAAGTGGGTATTTGATAATTTGTTGAACTAAATGAATTTAACTGTTCTGAGTGACTGCCAGTCAGATCTAAAGAAACACTGTCACCCCAACACCAAGCTTGTTTCATCTTAAAAAGAATTACATTTTGTCTATACATTGTACAAGCCATTATCCTACAAGGAAATCATTCCAGATATAATTAGGATTGATTGTGCAGAACCTTTACCCTAATGTGCAGTTCAGTTTGGAAAATTATCATTCAACGTACTTGAGGAGTGGTGGGGGAGTGGGTAACTGCATGATAATCTTGGAAACATTATTTTTGCCACCACAGACAAGCAGATTGTGATCCTAACTAGTACATCAATGCAGCAAATTAATCTGAGAGCTCCTCGTTTGCACATAAATTCAGCAGAAACAATACTGATTATCTCAGGAATAATTCACTTCAGAATCAATATTTTTAGTAAAATATATAGCTAAAAAATATAGCTATTTTTTCATGCTCTTTAAGAGTTCTTTTAAGTGTGCTCTGTGCAATTCTTGTTTTTTATTTTAAAAAAATAAAACGCCTTTTTTGTTTAAGACACTTAATTTAATCAAAAGATATGTTCCATGCCCATCACACCCTGTTAAATCATGTCTTACCAAACTCACCATACAAAGTCTTGCCATAAACTGTCAATGAATGATTGCAATACTTTGGTGCTGTCTGCAAACAAAGCCATTATCAAATACTTGAAAAATGGTCATGTCAATCAGGGGAATGGAAATGAATAATTCTTCAGAAATGAGAAACTCCTAAATTCACTGCAACTGAGTTTGAAATGTCAACAAACATATGAAGCAAAAGGTCCTTTATTCATGCATTAGCTATGGCATCATATTCAGTGTCGGGAGCAACTCTCTGTCAATCACTCCACTGGCTTCCTTTAGCCTCCAGAATAAAATGTAAAATCATGACCCTAACTTACAAAGCCCTCAACAACAGCTCACCCCTGTACATCTCTGCTCTCATCTCCAAATACTCACCCACCCTCTTCGTCATGCTAACAACCTTCTTCTTTCTCTACTCTTGTTACCTCCTTTCACGCCCGCCTTCAGGACTTTTCTTCCGTATCCCCTATTCTCTGGAACTCCTTGTCTCGCTCCACAGACTATCCTCCTGACTCAGAACCTTTAAAGCCTTATTAAAAACACATACTAACATGCACAACACTCCTCTCACCCTTCTGTACCACACACAAAACCTTTAGATTGTAAGTCTGCAAGTTTTCAATCTTGCAGGGCGCTTTGGGGAAAGCACTATGGATACTGGATTCTAAGCTCAAAGACAGGGCCCTCCATCTTTTGTAATGTGTTAATATTGAATTTGTCTTTGCCTGGAAATTAACTTGTGTATAGCGCTATGGAATATGTTAGTGCGTTACAAATAAATAATAATAATATTACTATTTAATGGAGAAAGTATGTTCAATAAAGGAAATAATTAGTACATTTTCCATCTACACAAGTAAGTATGCCTAAAAATTAGTTGATGGATGTTGCATGTTGCCATACTTTATATGTGCTTGTAATTCACAGGTGATATCCCGGATCTTTTCAGTGAGGAGGAGGTGGATAGTATTGTTTCTTCCACAAGAATGGAGCTCCGTGCTCTCGGCCTCCAAGATTCCAGAGAGAACTGCTGGCAATTTTTTATTGACAGAATTCGTAGACAACTCAAGGTGAGAATGAGAAAATGAAGAACAAATTATGAAAGGCAGAAAAATGTCACCCCAGCTTAAGCAAGAAGGCAATGCAACATCTTACTGGCTTACTTCCAAAATATATTTGATATTATACTTATTATTATTTTAAAAATATTAAAAAAAACTTCTTCATTCTGAAACATTATTTTCAGTAAGAATATTTGTGTTACACACTTACACATTATATTATAGATGGCAGTATAATGCGCCATAAGGAGCGAACACACTTACGCTGAGTACAGCTTTAGATGTGCGCAAAATAAGCAGCTTTAGCCATGCACGCGCCAAGCGCAGCTTTAGCGGCGCACCCACCAAGGGCAGCATGAGCCGAAAGTACGCGCCATGTGCAGCTTTACCCGCAGCTTAGGGAGGAGAGGAGAGGAGACACAGGGGAGCGAGGGGAAGGACACAGGGGAGCGAGGGGAAAGACACAGGGGAGGGGGGAAAGACACAGGGGAGGGGGGAAAGACACAGGGGAGGGGGAAAGACACAAGGGGAGCAAAGAGACACAAGGGAAGGGGCAGAGATACAGGGGAGACACATTGGGATGGGGGAAAGACACGGGATGGGGAAAGAGATACGGGGAGAGAGTGAGGGGAAGAGACACAGGGGAGGGGGGCAGAGATGGGGGGAATATATACATGGGAGAGAGTGGGGGAAGAGACACAGGGGAGGGGGGAGAGACACAGGGGAGGGGGAGAGACACAGGGGAGGGAGAGGGGGGAAAGGGGGAGGGAGAGGGGGAAAGGGGGAGGAAAGAGACAGAGGGGGAAAGAGACAGAGGGGGGAAAGAGGAAGGGAAAAGACACAGGGGAGGGAGAGGGAGAAAGAGATAAGGGAAGGGGGGTGGGGAAAAAAAATCTTATCTCGGCATTTATGATGGGCAAATGACTAGTTATAAATAAACACATATGCTCTCAACCATCATGGCATTTTAGTAAAGCTAACTAAATGGTCCTCCCTTTTTTTCTAATTAAAAACTAGCTTTATGACCTTTATGAGCTTTATTATGATGTGTACTCTCAGTTTTAAATATATACTGTATATATTTTTATCAGTGTGCAGTCTCCTTTAAACCTCACAATGATCATCAATCTCTTTACATTTTAGCATAAGTGACCTGCCCTTTATAAATCAGGTTGGTCAATGTTTAACAAGAAACTATAAATGTGGCTGTGAATTAAAAAAGAAAACACAATGCTAAAAGCTAAACTAATTTAAAAGCAGATATTAATTAATAATACCAGCAAAAAGAAACCTTGTGTCAATGCCACTTATCTGCCCAACGTCCATTTATTATGGATATATTAAGTTAAACCAGTACTGGAATATCTCTCTTTGTATTGCAAAAAATGTGATACCTGGTAATACAGGAACAGATGATGGCTACTGCTTTCACATTTATCTAAAACTGATTTAAGGATGCGTTGCTTCAGAAGTCTTTGTACTACTGTGAAGAGCTATTTTTCCTATAAAATGTAGCCATTAATATTATTTTACATAATGTGTAAAAATACAGGTAGTAAAAAAGGTGAATAGATATGTGTGAAACAAAGAAGTGGCATTTCACAATATAACAAATACCATCACTCCTACATTTGCACTGTACCTTGTGGATGAACTTCATGATCTGTCTTGCTTGTACTGAATGATGCACATTTAACATACATTCCTAATAATATATGACGCTCTATATTAAATCCATTAATCTCCTATGCAGTCCTTGGTTCAGGATGTGTGCAGTAGCAGCAAAGAACTGGATAATATAGCCAAGTGATGGAGATACCCCATATTCCTGGTTTTGGCACCTATTAGTAATGCTTTTTTTTACTTGCATTGATCAAGTTGTGGTTTGAAGTTTGAACCATTCCCACTGTGTAGAGTTCACAAGGAACCATGAAAGTGCGAGAAATCTGGGGGAGGGGATGGAAACATAATAGCCTCCCGAAGTCTTGCCTTTAGCTTTTTATCTTGTCTTCTTTTAAGTGCAGCTTATACAGTCCAATATTCTTATAGGGCAAATTGTTTTATTGAGGTCTTTCTGAGCTTTTCCAAAATGATACATACATAGGTTAATGGTATAATTATACTAACAGTCAGCCTTATTAAACTAAGATTCGGCCAATTGAATAGGGCTCTATATAAGCACAGAGCATATTTTTTTACAGAAGTTTTTAGTTAGTGAACTTCTATCCAAAAGCAAAGTCTTCCCTAACTAAAAACTTCTGTACAAAAATATGCTATGTGTTTATATAGAGCCCTATTCAATTGGCCAAATCGCAATTTAACTACCTCCTTGTGTATGCCGAAGAAAAGAACCTATTTAGCTCATCTGCCTTTTCTTTGTCACTAATTATCATACTGCCAATTTTAACATTGTAATGTTCCTATAGTTTCTTCCTCGCCTTCTTCCATTAATATATTTAAAAAAACATTTACTCTGCTTTGCAACTAACTTTTATTTTTCTATTTTAACCAGTCTAATAGCTCTCTTGCTGCCTTGTTGATTTCCTTGTATTCCTGTAAAGCAGTCTCTGTCCCCTCTTTTTTGTATAATTTAAATGCCTGTTGTTTACTCAGTATCTTGACTTTTAAATGATAGTTAGCCACATCAGATGTGATTTATTATTTTAACTTTTATTTCCACATGGTATATTCTGGTAAATATGTATGTTTAGTAAGGATTTGACGGTTGTATTTTTACCTGTCAGCTCTTAGTCTCAGGCTATACGTTATATTGCTGCCCTACTGCCGTTTTAAAATTATGAATTTATGTTGCCCCCTTAACAGTTTTTGTTTTATTCAATCTCAAATAACACTATATTGTTATCACTGTTTCACAAAAGTTCCCCTTTTTCAATTTTTAAGACTAAATAAATATTATTTGTGATCACTAAATCCAGATAGCCTTACCTCTAGTAGGTTCTTGTATAACCTGAGTTATACAACAGTATATATTAGTGAGTAAACGTTATAACATCTTGGGATTTCCCTTCCCTCCACGGTTTTTACAATGGCAGGTTTGCAGGTAGGGCTGTTGAGCCTGATCATTTCCGACTCCTACATGACCACTGTTGTCACTTTACTAGCACCACCCTCTGTTAGCAAGGCTCTGGGGAACCTGGGGATATTGAACCCAGTTGTAAAAGTGAGGAAAAATAGATTAAAGTGTAGTTATTGGTGTAACTTTTTGGGGGCCATGCACAAGGATCATTGGTCACTTCTGGGCTTGACCTTTATTACATATAGATATTAACCCCATGCCCAGATCACTGACCACTTTTCAACACCATACATTTAAGCTTAACATGAATAAAAAACAATAATACGATAAAACAGTGTGGACCAGCCATTTCCATTGGTTAATCTCCAATCTTGATAGCTGTGTAAATAGGTTAAGTGGGGAAACCCTCAAGTCTCTTTAAAGCTATGTTGTGGTTAACCTCAGGGTGAACATGGTCATGATCACTCCGGACTATCTAGTTCTTAAGGAGACTGTATCTTAAAATGGAAATTATATATACTTTGGACTTGAGTCCACAAGGAAACCGGAATGGTCAAATTTCTTGTCCCAGACCTTGCAGGAACAATTAGTGATTTATCAATTTTAGGGGCAACCTTTTAACTGGCAATCTGTTTACTAACAGACGTAGAATATTGTACAGATAGCTATTATGTATTTTCCATTTTAATTTCTATATTAATAATTGACAATTTAACAGGTAATAAATATAGTTACATGTGAATTGTTTTATGTAAGTACATCATTTACAAAGTATATTTCTTGTACTGATGACATAGAATGTAATATTTTGCTGTAAATGTTGATGCATATGTTTCCATTGCAGGTTGTCTTGTGTTTTTCTCCTGTTGGTTTTACATTAAGAGCAAGGGCCAGAAAATTTCCTGCACTTGTGAATTGCACAGCGATAGACTGGTTTCATGCCTGGCCACAGGCAGCTCTGCAGTCTGTTAGCAGCAGTTTTATCGAAAAGCTGGATGGAGTTGATGTAAGTTGATTTTATGAATTGCTTTTGGACAGAATAAAATATATAGAAATACTATGCATGTATTGATTTTTTTCAGGGAAAAAAGAAGATCGGCCTAATCTTCCATCAAAATATGTATCACATGTTATTCATCTTAATATTACTTTTTGAAGCTGTAGTACAATACAACACTTTCCAATATTTCAAATGGTCAAAAAGAACAATTTTTTTTTTTTAAATGGACATTCTGTCATAAATAGTATCACCTCAGTTTTGTATGATCAGTAAACTGTCTTGAGTTTTTGACATACATGTGCCGACTCTTTTAGGCAAACATGTTTTCAGTAATACAGGAACATCTAAAGAACCTGAGAAAAGTGTTTTTTGTTCAAACCAGAGTTTAGAATTACAGTAATTGCTTTTAATCCAAAAGAAGCACATTTTGGAGACTAGAAGGGACAAATGGACTTTCTTTTAAGATAGGTATTGCAAAGCTTGTAATTATATTACATTGCC
Source organism: Discoglossus pictus (assembly GCA_027410445.1). NCBI lineage: Eukaryota > Metazoa > Chordata > Amphibia > Anura > Alytidae > Discoglossus > Discoglossus pictus. Next base: position 36,746,130 of record CM050173.1, on the reverse strand, counting down.
TTTATATGTATTCTGTGCTTCATAAAAGTCAGACACTCTCCTGGATTATATTTTTTGTGAGATTTGAGCACTTTAAGCAGTGCCGGTTTTACCATTAGGCAAAGTAGTCAGCTACCAGAAATGTCTTTTTGCATGGGGCACCATGTTTCAGCCAAGAAAAATGCTTCAGAATACAGACATAGGCTTGTCTTGTTTATACAGTGTTTCTTCTGGAAAATGTTTTGTGCCTTGGAGGCAGGAAAAGCAATGTTCCACTTGATTGATTGCAATGTACTGCCAAAGGACACAGCATGCTATGAATTGTAGTTTTTGTGATGAAAATGGTATAAACTAAAAAAGCAAAAAGAATCACTGAGCATCTGACATCACTTGGTGGACAACTACTTAGCTCAAATAAAAGTTCTAACCATTAGAAACACCTTTCTTATAATCATCCCACATTAATCCACCTGTACTACAACTAACTTTACTGCTTTTTAAATTTTGCACTGCTATCCATCTGCACACCTTGTCTAATTGTACTCTTTTTTTTTTTCAAATTGTCTTCAATTTATATGACACTATATACATAAGATTTTACACTCAGCGCAAGGCACCCTGAGTATTGAAGTGTTACCCAAACTCATAAGGGTAGCAGGTATTGTGGGGAGAGTCCCAGTGGATACCTGGACCCATAGGGTGTAGCAGTAGTGAGGGGGGATTGTGAGAGATTCCTAGCTCATAGGGGGTAGTGGGTCATACGTGGAGGGTTCATATCTACCCTGTATTTGTTGGTACTATTATTTAACTCCTTCCCAGTCATTTAAATATATGGGGATATGAGTGGCCAAACAAGTGTCTTAAAGGCATAACTTAGAAGTGGAACACACCACATACAAATAACCAAACTCTTCTGGACCAGTTATAATGTGTTGTGTGTCACTGTATTTGTTTGCAATTGTTTGCCTGTATAAAACCAGTGCCTCACCATTCTCACTTTAAAATATATATATATATATTTTTTTTTCTATTACTGTTTATTGTGGTTGAACTTTTTTCTTATCAGCAGCTAAAGAGTAGTGTTTGCATCCTAAATAAAAAAAAATTTATACATTTATATAGTGAATAAATAGTACATTAGTATTCACATCTGATCATCTACTAGATAGATAGATAAAACAAAGCATCACAAAAATTCAAGCAACTAAATTATTGTTGTACATATAGTATGTTATTAATATATTTGATGTGTATGCTGTGTGAGCATGTTTTTTCTCACAAAATCATTTTAACTT